>JAMPIV010006690.1:0-77635 GCA_024509875.1 Oreohelix idahoensis
CGAAACAGAAACCTGGGTCAAGCGCAAATTGCAGTCAGAAGTTCCCCGGGAAGGAGAAAAAATAGATAGTGATGATCCTCATCATCATTATCTTCAGCTATCCGAGGAGCACAGTCATCCAAGAAATTCAATCCAAGTCCTGTGCCATCCGCTCAATATCTTTCCATGTATTTTCCCCCCTATCATTTCTGGCTGCAGCTCTCTTCTCCGTGTGGTTTTCTGACTTCTTCTATCTCTCTCTTACCTTGGGCATTCCAGAACAAGGACTGCCTCGTAATGCTATCAATACGTTCTCTCAGCGTCTGTGCTACCCGTCGCCAGCTTCACCTTCTCATTTCTTCTTCCACTGGTACCTGTCTTTTTGTTGGTATCAGTTCTTCATTGCCACACTGGTGATGTTGTCATACCATAGCTACTTCAGGCGTGCTCAACATATGAGGAACAGAGACAGCGAGCGCATATGGCCATCACCAGTGCCATTCCTAGAAAAGCTCTACGGAGATGTCAACAACCTCAGACTGACCACAGCTCTCTTTGAACATATTCTAGCTGACGTCTGAAGGTCAACAACCTCAGACTGACCACAGCTCTCTTTGAACATATTCAAGTTGACGTCTAAAGGTCAACAACCTCAGACTGACCACAGCTCTCTTTGAACATATTCAAGTTGACGACTGAAGGTCAACAACCTCAGACTGACCACAGCTCTCTTTGAACATATTCAAGTTGACGTCTGAAGGTCAACAACCTCATACTGACCACAGCTCTCTTTGAACATATTCAAGTTGACGTCTGAAGGTCAACAACCTCAGACTGACCACAGCTCTCTTTGAACATATTCAAGTTGACGTCTGAAGGTCAACAACCTCAGACTGACCACAGCTCTCTTTGAACATATTCAAGTTGACGTCTGAAGGTCAACAACCTCAGATTGACCACAGCTCTCTTTGAACATATTCAAGTTGACGTCTGAAGGTCAACAACCTCAGCTCTCTTTGAACATATTCAAGTTGACGTCTGAAGGTCAACAACCTCAGACTGACCACAGCTCTCTTTGAACATATTCAAGTTGACGTCTGAAGGTCAACAACCTCAGACTGACCACAGCTCTCTTTGAACATATTCAAGTTGACGTCTGAAGGTCAACAACCTCAGACTGACCACAGCTCTCTTTGAATATATTCAAGTTGACGTCTGAAGGTCAACAACCTCAGATTGACCACAGCTCTCTTTGAACATATTCAAGTTGACGTCTGAAGGTCAACCAAGAAGACAAAGATACCGTTTAATCCTTCTATTCTACGCAAGCATCCATTTATAAAAGTCTTCAACTTCTTGGTTGTTGATTTTGTTGTTGTCTTGTTTCAGAGCCATAGAATATTCAAACTTTTGTTTTGGGCTTGATTTCTTTTGATTTCCCATATATTTCCCAGCTCAATGGAAGCTCCTTCCGCCATTTGAATCGTTATTTTCCTGTCATTGTCTGTGCCTTAGACTTTGTCAATATTGTGCCGAGATAAATTGATGATTCTACATCTTGCAGTGGTGTTTTCTCAATTGCAACACTGTTAACATTTCCTGCAGTTATTGTTGTTTCCCTTGTTGTCGCCCCGTTTATTTTTAGATCCACCTGCTGTGGGCTCTCGTGAAGTATTTTCATTTTCTCTTGCATCTGGTTAGGGTTAAAAGGTCAAGGTAGTCCCATAGCAGATACTGCAGTAGGGGAGTGAAGTGTTAGAGAGTCACTATACTAGGTCCAGCTTCGAGAGGGGGGGGGGGGTGTGTCTAGTTCCCTTCCTCACTACCTTTTCCTTTTTTGTTTTTTTATTTTTTATTTTGCTTCTGTTGTTTGTTTGTATTTCTTCTTCATTACTTTCTTGTTTGCTTAAAAAAAAAAAACATACTTAATTTCGATTATGATTGCATACTGTAAATGTAAACGATGGTGGACCCAGGACATCACAGAGAGTCTGAACTTGTCTTTGGCTGATGCAGGTCGACTTGCCCAGAATCGTGATGCGTTCAGAGCAGCTGTAATGGAAACAACGTTCTGGAAAGAATACGTCACATGATTTTGACTGTAAATGTATACTGTTATATTACCTTTATAATATTACATGTCTTTAAATGAATGCTTACAGTAACATGTGGCAATGAAAGGATATAGTATGCAAGATAAATGAGAGTGGAAGGGCAGGATGTTAGGACTGTGCGCCCAATTCTTAACCCTTCGAAAATAAAGTCCGTTCGTTCCTTAACTCAAAATCAAAGTCAGGTACCCATTTACAGCTGGGTATACGGGAGCGTGATGATACCGTGAATCGAACCCGGTACCTTTGCCACGGGAAACCAGCGCTATAATCACTTAATAAGGTTCATCATCATGTGACGTATTCTCTCCTGAACGTTGTTTCCATTACAGCTGCTCTGAACGCACCACGACTCTGGGCAAGTCGACCTGCATCAACCTAAGGTTACGAGACGAAAAAGCCTGGTAGACAAAATCTAGAACGTTAAGCTGTTTAGTCAGAGTCCATTGAATTCCATTTGACAGGTCTGGGGTGTCGATGTTTTCATAAACTAAATAAATATACAGTTATATTAATGGTTGTTCGATACTGTTATACGGATCGGAAGCCTGGAAAACTAGACAACAAAATGTCAGAGCGATAATTGCTTAAGGGGTTTTCATGAAACATGTGTTTAAGTGGAGTTCTCCCAATGTGGCAGGAACACAAAAAAAGCGTAGAAATCATTAAACAGACAAACATTAACAACGTCAATGATGAAATAAAGAAAGATTGGCTTGCCAATTCACGGCTTAAGAAGGCATAAAATACACGACCTTTACATGACCTCGAGATGTAACTCTACAACAACAAGTGGAAAGGAAAGTCACAAAAGGGCGTAAATTATGAAAGAGAAGATAAACAGAAGATATAATAAGCTGGGATGGTTTATTCAAGACCGGTGAACATTGAAGAAATATTCCCCTGTACTTTATGCTTTTTTTTTTGGAATTCGGGAAAAACACGATATAGAAAATCTCACGCGGAGAGAGAGAGAGAGGGAGGGAACGAGAGAGACTGAAAGTGAGAGGTATATAGACACTAAGAATGAAAGGCATGGAGAGAGAGAAAGAGACGCTGAGAGTGTGACGTATCTTTTTCTTCGTACACTCTCAGACGTCAACTTGAATATGTTAAAAGAAAGCAGTGGTCACCTTAAGGCTATTTCTATCAGAGAGTGTGTCATGTAATAATAGAGACGTTGAAAGTGGGTCATGTAATAATAGAGACGTTGAGAGTGGGTCATGTAATAATAGAGACGTTGAGAGTGGGACTAGAGGAAAAAGATACTAAGAGCGAGGGGGTAGAGACAGACACTGAGAGTGAGGGACAGAGACACAGAGTGAGGGAAAGGGAGGCACACTTAGACTGAGGGAAATAGAGAGGGACAATGAGATAGAGGGATAAAGAGAGAAAGACCATGAGAGTGAGGGACGAAGAGAGACACTGAAAATTAGGAACCTAAAGAGAGAGAGAAAATGAGGGTCATGAAAAGATAGACAATGAGAGTGAGGGACAGAGAGAGAGAGAGAGAGAGAGAGAGAGACCCTAAGAGTGATGAGCGTATAAACTGGGAATGAGAGTGAGTGACATAGAAAGAGAGCCACTGAGAGTGAGGAACAGAGAGAAAGTTACCATAACAAATGAGTGACATAGAGAGAAACTCGGAATGAGCAACGTAGAGACAGATACTGAGAGTATAGGGACATAAAGATAGAGACAGTGAGAGTGAGAGACACAGAGACAGGTAATGCGAGTGAGTGAAGTAAACAGAGGGCCACTGAGAGTGAGTGCCAGGGAGGGTGAGCGACATACATATAAAGCAGGTATTTTCATAAATCTTTCTTCTTTCTACTGTTTGCTTCGTGGAGAGTCACAGGAAGAGTTGATCATAGATTTCCGATTCGATGTCCATTATGTAGACAGGTGTATTGTCACACCGTGTTCACCAGGATATTTGTCCATTTATCTTCTTCAATCTTTCCTATAACTTATGTTACACCTTGTCGACCTAATCTGAGATGACATAACCGCTCGCAGGTAGGTCAGTATTCGCCTTTACAATATGTCGAACCTCTGATTCTTTGTCTGCCAAATTATGGACAGACAGAAAGACAGACAGACAGACATACAGACAGACATACAGGCAGTCAAGCAGGTCGGCAAGTAGGTAGGTAGGAAGGTGGGTAGATGGACGGACGGACGGACGGACAGACAGACAGACAGACAGACAGACATGGTGCACTCTGATAGACTCCTGTCTGTCTATCTCTTGATGTTATCATTCCACCAGTGTTCTTCTTGCAACGTATGCCTTGTGTTACAGTCTTCAGTTAGGTATTATGTCTTTTTAACGTGCCTCAAAAGCATCTCTTACTATTACTAAGTAAAGGGGAGAAACTGAAAAATAGGTAAGTTAAGTTTTGCAAATGAAAGATACAAACAAATAAACAAACAAACAAACAAACAAACTCACCAAATTAAATGGTGTGTCAGTTGCATTTCAGGAATGTGTAGCGCGATTGCGAAATAAAGTCGGCATAATAGAAGGTTTAATGTCCACTCTAAATCCCTGCCACAAAGCAACAGTTCATTCATCAGCAGAATCAATGGTAGTACAACTCCTAGCTAGCTTGATGTAAAAATGAATTGAAGCGCCATCTAACTTCGTATAGTCCTATTCATGAATGTTGTTTGAATGAATACGCGAAGTATTATCTTTCCTCGCACAACTAACTTATTGTGACTAAATTAAAATGGTTTTGTAACGATCTATGCTGAATTAAGTTAACATCAAAATCAATCACTTTTATCAAGAATAATGAAATTATCTCAAAGTTTATATCTGATTCAGCGTTGCATCGTCAGATATTTAGGAATAGTGAAATTATCTCAAATTGTACCTTGATTACGGCATAGCATCGCCACTTTTATGAAAAATAGTTTATCTTTGATTACATCACAGCATCCCTTAATGAGGAATAGTGAAATTATCTCAAAGTTTATGATTACTTGCAGCAATGCATCGTCACTTGAGGGATAATGATACTGTCTCAAATTGTATCATTGATTACAACATATGATTGTCAATTTAATGAGGACTAGTGAAATTCTCTCAAAGTTTATCCTTAATTACATCGTCGCTGCGTCACTTCTACAATGAATAGTCAAATGAACTCAAACTTTAACCTTCATTACATCATCGCAATATCTACACAAAGAATTATGACAAGAACTAAAATAAATTAAATGTATATGAAGAAGAACGCACTTATAAAAACCAAGTACCGGCCGCCCTTTTACTCAAACTGCTTCAAACGGACAGAACATAATAAAGCAAACACACTAAACTATATGTTAACCTTAACTTTATGGCCGTAACTTGAATAAATTAGTCCATTAAAAAGCGCGCGAGTGGTTCCAGAGTCCCACTTGTTTCTACTCAACTATTTGCTTACAGGCGTGGAATCCGCACAGACCACCCGAGGAAAGCATTCATCCGCGAATGGTTCGTTGTCCCGTGCGTGCGCGGATAAACGAGCAAGAGGCGTTTTCCGTGACACCGTACCGCTTTATCTTCTCCTGATTGCGACCAACCGATTCTCACGTGGAGTGGGTTCTCACCGGTCTTAGAGGACCTCTTTAGCTGTGAGGACATTTCCAGGCTATAAATTTTAGTATGGGAGGTACTCAAAGGGAGATGCGCATCGGTCTTTGCGTTAGATTTATACTAATGCGAGTCTGAGCAGAATGAGAGGACAGAAAAATGGAAAATAAAGAAGAAAAAAATACGAGGTGAGGTGAACCGAAATGATAGGACGTGGTCAATTTTAAGACGTAATGAAATGTATTTTTAGATGACAGCTGGAATGTAAAAAAGTAATCTTATTTTCTGAGAACTGCATATGAATACATCAATATCGTTATTATTTTAGGGTCGGAGTTTTGATGGGCCCGATCATTTCTCTGGACTCGCGTTTTATGTCAAAATATAGCTAATACATGTAGATACTGTTTTTATTTTTCATACAATGTAATAGTATATGACAAAAGTAGAAATTATTATTGGCTTGAGTAGGCGTGGCGTGTGGAAGGTTCAAAGGTTAGGAAGTTAGTGAAAGCGGAGTTAACAGAAGTTTTGGAAGGGGATGGATTTGCGCTGGTGTTGGTCTTGTGTGGAAGAGCTTGTAGAAGACAATTGTCTTTTGTGGGAATTTTTGTTTTTGTTGTTGTTGTTGCTGAAAGGACAGAGGTTGTTCTGGGTCCAGGAAATTGCCACCGTGCCAGAAGTCATGTTAGTATTATTTGAGTACTGTTAGATTATCGAGATAGATTGGTATTTTCTTGTTGCTTTTGGGCACCTCTCATATATGGTATGTATTGAGGTTGTTGTTGTTGTTGTTGTTTAACTAGGGCTGCTGAGCTTCTCGCTCTTTTGTAGCCAATACCAAGTTAAAGACTTCTTGGTATTATCTACACTGTAGATCTAGGCTTTTCCTCGCCATCAATCAAAGGGGCTCTCCAAATATGCAAAGCTAAAACGCCGTGCTCTGGTTCTTGGCTCTTCCAGGAATGTGTCATGTCCTCCGCATAGCCACTTCTCAGCTCCCTCACCCCACCCCCCCCTTCCCCTTTGCCTATCATGAGGCTCATAGTGAGATCCTCCTGCATGCAGCCAGTCAAGTAAAAGCCAGAGTTACGTCTCGGGGTCAAGTGACTTCTTAAAGCTGAGTGTTCAATGCTGGGGTCTGGACATGTTTCACCACAGGGGGAATCCCTGAAAGTGTGTGGATGATTTCAAGAGTCAATGAGGGTGTAATTAGCCTCACAGACAGAGGTTCACTTACAAACACATATGTATACCATAGCATTGTGCTTAGCTGGTGGTCATGAATTGATTGTGAATATTATGTCGAGATAGGCGCAGTCTTTGAGTTCGCTTTTTTCTTTGTACAGTGTGGAACTCGTCTTCATGACAACGTTGCCGTTATGGTTGCTAGGTTAGTGGTAACTACGAGGATGTCGCTGTGGTCAAGGACAAAGTTGTGGATGTCTTTCCCACGGGCCATGTTTGGCTGGTTGACATCTTTCGTCTCTTGACACGAATTAAGAATGAGTTGAAAGCGATATTATTTTCAAGGGGAGATAATGATGAAAGCAGTATAAAATAGAATGCAATTGTTATGATTATGAGATTAATGTGGCTGAATGAATGAGTAGTGCCATGTTCGATATGTTAGCAAGCTTTACACGGGAGTGAGGAAGGATGAGTTTTGTCATGAAGTGTGCGAAACAGGTTAAGGGTCAAAATTTCCTGAAGGAAGATGGGAATGAGATGACAAACTATGAGTTGTAAGTTGCCAGTGCTAGTAAACAAAAAGTACTCAGCTCTCGAAGTGCTTCCGTCGATGATGATGCTGATTTCTATATACGTTAAAAACGTTTACGTTATCTGAGAGTTGTATAACAACTTTTGTCTGCTTTTCTTTCTATTTTTAATGGACATATAAGTAAACGTATGCGTCCGATTGGTTAAGCAGTTAGCTGTCCTCTCGCGGTACAGTTACCGCGTTTTGGGATCCAAACCTGGTCATCGTGACGCTCTGGTATTATTAGCTGTAAATGGGTACCTGAATCTGCTCTTGAGTTAGGGAAAGCACGGGTAACGAGTTGCCACACCTCATACAGCTGGATTTGGTAAGGTGAAGTCTCTCATATTTCATTCTTCTACAGCACAGTTTGTTATGGACCTACTTTCACCTTTTTATGAGTATTCCATTTCAAGGAAACTTTCATCAACGCTGAAAGACAGTCGCTCTAGAATGGTTTGATCTAAAATGTGCTGAGTCCGGATGTGGGTGCCGCACCGGTTATCACTATAGATAACTATGAATTGGCAGTGGTGCACCACTTCACATACCTGGGGTCTACCTTCAATGACAAACTCTCTCTGGGCACAGAAATTGACAGCCGCATTGGCAAAGCTGCAGCTACCTTTGTCAGCCTCACATCGCGTGGTTGGGAAAACAAACTCACAACGAAGACCAAAGCTGCGGTATATAACGCCTGCGTCACCAGCACACTTCTATATGGCAGCGAGACATAGACAACCTATGCTAAGCAAGAAAGAAGACTCAATAACTTCCATCTCGGTGTCTACGCCCCATCCTCGGCATTTCGTGGAAAGATAAAGTGACAAATGTCCAGGTCTTGTCTCATGCTGGCCTTCAAAGCATGTATACACTGCTTAGACTGCGCAGACTACGCTGGCTTGGCCATGTCCGCCGCATGGAAGATGGTCAAATCCCGAAAGATCTACGGACAACTGGTAGATGGTAAAAGAACAGAGGCGACCGGAGCTAAGATTCAAAGATGTGTGCAAGAGAGACACGAGGGCACTGGACATAAATCCAGCAACCTGGGAGGATGAAGGTGCCGATTGTACCAAGTGGCGATGCAATCTACGGCGCAACCTCAGACTGGGCGAAAAGAAGCTCCCACAACAAGCAGAAGAGAGGAGAAAACGTCGAAAAGAACACCAGGAAAATAAGCAGCTGAGGGCTGTCACCTCAGGGACGCATTCCCATAGTCATTTATGACTGAAGGGGCTATTATTATTATTATTATTATTATTATAACAAGAACGTGAAAGACATATAGTACGCTAGACAACAGAGAAACATGACATGTATTAGTCATTATGGAGAATCAAACAATTTGTCAGTAATGATAGGAAACTATATTCAGAGCCTTACAACAGAAAGTAATATGATCGTGAGACGTTCATCCCGTGTGTCAAGTGCTTCGGCCATTTATTCTTCTGTACGCTCTAAGGAGCGGATTTACTTGAGTCACGACTCTCAAGCATCAGCGTTGATTTTCTGCCTACTCTGGGATCTGAACCCACTCCACCTTTATTGCACTTTTCAAAATGGCTGTGTGCTTCTGGTTTAATCGATCCAGCCGCCGAGGCGGTTGTGATAGTAAGATTTGTTGTATATAAATGTTCCCAATTCCATTTGTAACGCTTTCATGTTGATAGTAAAGCTTACTGTATTATTACCCGCCTTCTTCAATGAAACGTGTGCTGTATTTCTTGGAAAAGCATTGAGACGTACTGCGTAATGACCTAAATTAACCCTAACATTAATTATACTGCGTTACCAAAACGAACGAACAGATGGACTAAAGGGATAAAAAGAGAAGGGAGAGGCAGAAAGCCGAACACTAAACCCGCTTCGCGCGATACACAATTACTACCATCACGCGTGTAAGTCTACATGCACTAATTTTTTTTCAGACGGACAGTGATAAAATACACTACCCTTTCCCAGAGTTAGGTTTATAAATCATAACAGACTCTTATTAGAAAAGACAACATTATATGGGTTTACGTTTGAACACATAACAGTACCCAGACAGCACATCTTCTAAACAGGAGATAGAAGAAATTGCATATTTTGAACGCAGCCACGTAGCTCCTTTAAATTAGTATTTTTGGGTTCCTTAGGGTTTGCTGACAAATAATATGTAAAACGTTACGCAAATAGTCCAGGAATTAATAAATTATACCCAAAATAAAATATTGGGGGTGCCTGACAGCATAAAATCATTTCTGCTCATAAAATTTTTTTTATAACGTGTTTGAAAAAACCTTACGTTACATAAATAGCCTACCATGTAAACTCCAAATTGATTGGAGCGCAACAAATGAAAGCCTAACCACGATTGGTCGGGCTATAAATACTATCTTGGTTGTTAGGGGAGACGGGAAAAGATAACATTTTTTTCAAACACTTGTCGAAACGTGGCTCATTGGCCAGTCTCGCTGATATACACACTTGGGAGCGTTAGTTCGAGACCACTAATTCAAATAAGCTTGATAAAGCGACAGTACGTTGAAGCCAGCTCACATTTTTGCTAAAATAAAAGCCTGGAACATAGGCAGAACGGAATTTGTGCCAGTTTGTGCCAGAATTCATTGCTAATCAACGTATCTGTGTTTATTTCCATGAAATTGTGGGACAGTGGTCTTGATGTAGTGAGCAGCACCTGGTCAGAGATTTGCTGAATCCAGTGTCGGACAGCATACTCCTTGGTCCTTTTAGCTATCAGTGAGGTATCTCCAGAGCCCAGAAGAGAATTCGAGCAGAGGAGTCCTCTCCTGCCGCCATCACTCAAGATAAGCAGAGTTGGCCAGCTGAGCTCAACATTATGTCCCCTCATCTAGAAATAACTTTATAAAAATACCATTCAGAGGGGAATTTACTTGTCTTAAAATCAGGAACTGTGAACATCTCCAATACTGATCCCTAAAGACAAACTATTGAAGTCATGATGACAAATACCAACAGAGCTTGAACAAAACAAAACCAGTATTACCTCATTTTACTACTACACAACTGACACACATAGAACATTTGTAATAATATATGTCACTACAATATTCATATTAAATACATTCTGTACATAACTTGTAATTTAAATTGATTGTGATTCCTGATTCCCTTGTAGTTGAATCAGGACACATATTCATTCATGCCAGTAATGAATACATATTGTTATTTGAAAGTTATCAGTGCCTCCTTTAAGATATTCTCATAGAGTGTTATATGTATGTGAGTGTCACAGTGTTGTCAAGAGTAGTGGATTACATTAAATTGTTTATCTGTCTGTTGTTGTGACTTACACTTCTTCATACACATACCCTAGACACATAACGTAGCATCACACTATTCCAGAATAATTCTGACTGAGATAAAGAGATATGTGGTAGCAAGTAAGGTTATCTATAATACACTACTTTTAATAGATATAGATACCTTCACAGCTGATCTCAGTCAGTACACTAAGTCCCCTATAAATATTTATAACATCCCACTTCACCACATATATTGGGGTCTCGCTCTTGGGATTTTGAATCTTTAACTATTAAAAATATTGGGGGTAATTCACTTCAGGGAATATAAGAATTAAAAGGTATCCTTGGGTGGAATTAAATAAGGTTGAGCTCACGGTGCCTGTTTTGTCCATTAGAGATTGAATTGTTGGTTAGACATTGTATTAAGTTACATGATAGACAATGGCGGACCTGGCCAAATTTCGATCTGCTGCGGTTCAGACTGCAAAAGAGTTAGGATTAGATGGGCAAGTTATGGTTGCCTATGTCACAACGGAATGTGACAAATTTATTGAACGCGAAGAAAGAAGATTAGAAAAAGAAGCCGAAAGAAGGTTAGAGGCTGAAAGGGAAATTAAGAAGTTACAATTTGAAGCTGAGGCTGAGACTAAGAGGTTGCAAGCTGAGGCTGAGACTAAGAGGTTGCAGATTGAGGCTGAGGCTAAGAAATTGGAGGCAGAAAGAGAAGACAAGAGATTAGCTGCAGAAAGAGAAGCCGAGGAAAGAAGACAGGCTGCAGAAAGGGAAGAGAAGAAATTAGCTGCAGAAAGAGAAGAGAAGAAATTAGCTGCAGAAAGAGAAGAAAGAAAATTAGCTGCAGAAAGGGAAGCAGAAGATAAAAGATTACAAAGGGAACATGAGTTACGACTAAGGGAGTTTGAGTTTCAAGGCCATGCTCCTGAAAATGGTGCCAGTCCCTTTGCCTCTGATGCTACGGTTACTCAGGGAGCCTCAATCTCAGCTATGAACTTTCATTTAGATCATTTTGTTGAGAAAGACGATGATATTGAGAGCTATATAAATAGGTACGAACTATTAGCTACCACGTATGGGTTAGAGAGAGAAAGGTGGAGCTTAAAGTTATCTCAGGGACTTCGTGGGGCAGCTTATGAAGTTTTTGCAAAAATGAGCAGAGGTGATCAGGAAAATTATGACATGCTAAAGCAGGCTCTTTTGTTAAGGTATGAAAAGAATGCAGAATTCTATAGAAAAAAATTTAGGAATGCTAAACTACTGTCAGGTGAAACCTATCACCAGTTCTCTGCCCGAATAGAGACATACTTGGAGAAATGGACTTCTCTGGGGAAAACCCAAGATCTTAAGGAAATGGTCCTTATAGAGCAATTAAGAGAGTCCATGGCTCCAGACCTGAGAAAGTTTCTCATGGAACAAGGTGCAGAGAGGCTGGATGAGTTGCTAAATGTTGCTGAAAGGTATCAAGCAGCTCAAGCAGAGGTAACAGGTAATAAAAAGAAACAGGTGGATAACTTTAGGGCACCACAGAACTTTAATAAATTTGATCCTAGGGATCAAAATAAAGGTAAGCACCAATTTGATAGGCCACGGTATGACAATAAAAATAAATTCCCACAATTCGATGAAAGGAAATATGATGAAAGAAAATCTTTCAACCAAGGAAAAAAGGTGGTGTAAAAATTGTCAGATGGACAATCATGACACTGACCGTTGCAGAAGGAAACCTGTGTATATGGCAACCCTTCAGGTCAGGTCGACCTCAAGACAGGAGGAGGATATTATGTTAGATACCACTCCAGAAGAGATGAGGAAGGCACAGGCTGGGGATAAAACACTCAAGCCTTGTTTCAGAAAATTGTCAACTTGTCATACAACTCCAGGCAAGGGAGATTTTACATGAAAAACAAGTTGATGTATAGGAAGACTGGAACTAGATCCCATGGTCACGGACAGCTGGTTCTTCCAAAAAGATACAGGACAGAATTAATAAGGAGCCTACATGTGAAACCAGATGGGGACCATGAGAAGATAGGTACCATCATTCAAAAGGTGGCTCACAATTATTATTGGCCCAAAGCAAGATGGGACATTGAAAATTTTGTAGAAAGGTGTAGCATAGCACATGAGGGAACACCCACAAGTGGGAACATGGATCAGGACCTGGACACGCCACGGGGCAAAATCAGGCCTGACAATAAAAGGAAAAATAGATTTGATAAAGTGGACCAAATGGAATGGGAAGCCCCTTTTCACGGACAAGCTTCACTTAACTGTTTTACAATGGCCACTATGCGGAGAGTGCAAAAAGATGTCTTACCCCAGGATAAGCCGAAAATCCCTCAATCGGACTTAAACAAACTGGAGGAAGAGGATGTAGAGAGGAAATCTCTCATCAAGAATTTTAAGAGGGGAGAAAGCCCCAAAAGAAAAATTGGTAGCGGTCGTTTTGTGAATGATAATTCTGGGAGGAAAAATCATCACTATAAAGCTTCAAGTGGAAGAGACCATACCGGTGCATGGACAAATAGGTCCACACAATTAAAGGTCCATATGTAGCTTTGTTAAGAACGTGGACTGATGAAAAGGCAGAGGAAAACATTACATCTTCATACCAATATGTGAATGAGCTGACCACTCGGTTGAAAACTGGCTGGAAACTTGCCAATGAAAATTTGAAACAAGCCAGGAAGAAACATGCTGCCTATTATAACAGGAAGGCGAAAGACAGAAATTTGGCTGTGGGAGAGAAGGTACTGCTTCTTTTGCCCGGGAGTCAGAATAAGTTACAAATTGGATGGCAGGGTCCATATACAGTTCTAGAGAAGGTGTCTAGAACAAATTATAAGATAGATAAGAAGGGGAAAGAAAAAATCTATCATGTGAATCTCCTGAAGAAATATTTGGAAAGAGAACATCAGGAAGAGACACACTTGTTGACCTTGTCCATCGCCATGGAGATGAAAAAGGAACCACTTTCATCATTTGAATATCCATTACACCCCTGTGAGACAGCAGCACAGGTGAAAATCAGTACACATTTAACGAAAACTCAGAAAGAGAGAGTGCAACAGGTTCTAAATAATCATGCAGAGGTGTTAACAGACCGACCAGGGCATACAAACCTATTGGAATATGATATGAAACTCATAGACTCCACACCTGTCTGTATGAAACCATATTCGATTCCGTTTGCTAAGGAAAAAGCTTTGAAGGAAGAGATAGACTATCTATTGAAAGAAGGAATTATTTCGCACAGTGAGTCTTCGTATAGTTCCGGTGTTGTACTCTTAAGGAAGCCCTCTGGAGAACATAGACTCTGTATAGATTACAGGAGACTGAACGCTATTACAGAAGGACAGGTGGATCCATTGCCGGATACAAATCAGCTGTTTGCCAGACTAAATAAAGCTAAATATTTCTCAAAAGTGGATCTGAGTAAAGGATACTATCAGATTCCAGTAAAGCCTGAGGTTAGACCATACCTAGCTTTCAGTACCTCAGAAGGACACTATGAGTTTAATAGATTGCCATTTGGATTGAAGAATGCGCCTAGTGTCTTCTCTAGAATGATGAGAAAATTATTGGATCCTCTGAATAATCCCTGTATAACAAATTTTATGGATGATATCCTTATAGCAACAGAAACATTTGAGGAACACATTGACTCTCTGAACATGCTGTTTGATCGACTTAGGGAGGCAAATTTAACAGCCCGACCAACCAAATGTTGTGTTGGATGTAAAGAATTGGAATTTTTGGGACACACAGTTTATCAGGGAAACATGACCCCTGACCCAAAGAATTTAGAGAAACTACAAAAAGCCCCGAGACCACAAACCAAGAAGGACGTGAGATCCTTTGTCTCATTATGTGGTTTCTACCAGAAGTATATCAAAAACTTTAATTCCATATGTGCACCTTTAACGGAATTGACACGTAAAGGACTTCCAGATCGCATTACATGGACACCACAATGTGAAATGACTTACCAAGAATTGAAGGAAAAGCTCACAAGTAAACCCATTTTGAAATTACCTGACTTAAGTCAAGAATTCATAGTAAGGACGGATGCAAGTAATATTGGGTTAGGTGCAACTTTACTACAGAAATCAGATGCATTGGATGGGGAATTAAGCCCAGTGGCATATGCTAGCAGAAAGTTGAATAAAGCTGAAATCAACTACTCAACTAGCGAAAAAGAATGTCTTGCAGTAATATGGGCAATAAAGAAATTCAATATTTATCTATATGGGAAGGCATTTAAGTTGCAAACTGACCACAAACCTTTATCGTTTTTAGCACAGGCTAAGCATGAGAACTCTAGGTTACTCCGATGGTCTTTGCTTCTGGCTCCATATAATTTTAGCATTGAATATATATCTGGAAAAACCAATCTGGGAGCGGATTTTTTAAGCCGCCATCCGTGTGATGAGAATCACCGTAAACCCCAGAAATAATAATAAATTTCTCTATGTGTATATAGAATAAAGGACTGACATATAATGTCTGTTTTAAGAGGGGAAGTGTCATGAAATATTCTAATCCACATATATAAATTATTAGGTAAATATGAAGCCTAACAAATAAAATTAATAAAGAGAAGAGCAATGGTAAAATGACAGTGCTGTCACAAAGAATGTACTCGAAATCCCCTTTGTTTTCTGCTTCGTCTGCAAATTGTAACGCTTTCATGTTGATAGTAAAGCTTACTGTATTATTACCCGCCTTCTTCAATGAAACGTGTGCTGTATTTCTT
This sequence comes from Oreohelix idahoensis, assembly GCA_024509875.1. NCBI lineage: Eukaryota > Metazoa > Mollusca > Gastropoda > Stylommatophora > Oreohelicidae > Oreohelix > Oreohelix idahoensis. The sequence continues at coordinate 15,482 of JAMPIV010006690.1, forward strand.
GGAAAAGCATTGAGACGTACTGCGTAATGACCTAAATTAACCCTAACATTAATTATACTGCGTTACCAAAACGAACGAACAGATGGACTAAAGGGATAAAAAGAGAAGGGAGAGGCAGAAAGCCGAACACTAAACCCGCTTCGCGCGATACACAATTACTACCATCACGCGTGTAAGTCTACATGCACTAATTTTTTTTCAGACGGACAGTGATAAAATACACTACCCTTTCCCAGAGTTAGGTTTATAAATCATAACAGACTCTTATTAGAAAAGACAACATTATATGGGTTTACGTTTGAACACATAACAGTACCCAGACAGCACATCTTCTAAACAGGAGATAGAAGAAATTGCATATTTTGAACGCAGCCACGTAGCTCCTTTAAATTAGTATTTTTGGGTTCCTTAGGGTTTGCTGACAAATAATATGTAAAACGTTACGCAAATAGTCCAGGAATTAATAAATTATACCCAAAATAAAATATTGGGGGTGCCTGACAGCATAAAATCATTTCTGCTCATAAAATTTTTTTTATAACGTGTTTGAAAAAACCTTACGTTACATAAATAGCCTACCATGTAAACTCCAAATTGATTGGAGCGCAACAAATGAAAGCCTAACCACGATTGGTCGGGCTATAAATACTATCTTGGTTGTTAGGGGAGACGGGAAAAGATAACATTTTTTTCAAACACTTGTCGAAACGTGGCTCATTGGCCAGTCTCGCTGATATACACACTTGGGAGCGTTAGTTCGAGACCACTAATTCAAATAAGCTTGATAAAGCGACAGTACGTTGAAGCCAGCTCACATTTTTGCTAAAATAAAAGCCTGGAACATAGGCAGAACGGAATTTGTGCCAGTTTGTGCCAGAATTCATTGCTAATCAACGTATCTGTGTTTATTTCCATGAAATTGTGGGACAGTGGTCTTGATGTACTGAGCAGTACCTGGGCAGAGATTTGCTGAATCCAGTGTCGGACAGCATACTCCTTGGTCCTTTTAGCTATCAGTGAGGTATCTCCAGAGCCCAGAAGAGAATTCGAGCAGAGGAGTCCTCTCCTGCCGCCATCACTCAAGATAAGCAGAGTTGGCCAGCTGAGCTCAACATTATGTCCCCTCATCTAGAAATAACTTTATAAAAATACCATTCAGAGGGGAATTTACTTGTCTTAAAATCAGGAACTGTGAACATCTCCAATACTGATCCCTAAAGACAAACTAGTGAAGTCATGATGACAAATACCAACAGAGCTTGAACAAAACAAAACCAGTATTACCTCATTTTACTACTACACAACTGACACACATAGAACATTTGTAATAATATATGTCACTACAATATTCATATTAAATACATTCTGTACATAACTTGTAATTTAAATTGATTGTGATTCCTGATTCCCTTGTAGTTGAATCAGGACACATATTCATTCATGCCAGTAATGAATACATATTGTTATTTGAAAGTTATCAGTGCCTCCTTTAAGATATTCTCATAGAGTGTTATATGTATGTGAGTGTCACAGTGTTGTCAAGAGTAGTGGATTACATTAAATTGTTTATCTGTCTGTTGTTGTGACTTACACTTCTTCATACACATACCCTAGACACATAACGTAGCATCACACTATTCCAGAATAATTCTGACTGAGATAAAGAGATATGTGGTAGCAAGTAAGGTTATCTATAATACACTACTTTTAATAGATATAGATACCTTCACAGCTGATCTCAGTCAGTACACTAAGTCCCCTATAAATATTTATAACATCCAACTTCACCACACCAATGTCACGAAAAAAGCCTTTGTTCTTGGCTGTCTTTTCAGGCAGAATTATTGAAGTAGGTCATTGACAGAGGCGATCTCTAGACTTCTTGCACCAAGGCTACAGCTATGATTTTCACAGCGAACTCCTCGTATCTCAATTTTGTGGCCAGATCATTATAGCTAACCATTTTGAAGGCTGCTAATCTAATCTGGATTTAAATGGTACTGTCCGCTCAGTCGTTATAATCTGGTGTGACGACGCAGGGAGTGCAGTACAATATCTGGTCGTCTATTGGACCTTCTAATGACTTTGGAAAACGTCCCAGAAAGGAGGGATACTGCCATTTTCCAGGCATAGTTATGTTATCGTTTGATAGCGTAGGTTGTACAGACTGTCATTCTTTTAAGAGGTGTGTATTAGCAACATTCCTTCACTCATTGTCGCAAATTTTTTAAGAAGATATGAGAAGGAAGATGCGTCTGAAGCACATAGACCTTTAGACACTAGTGTTCACAGAGGTGAGCTAGTGTTGAGTGAAAGAGTTAACAGAAGGACACAGGTTGTGGTCAGTGATTCTCTCACCTTCTAGACTACCAACTTTTGTATTTTTCTGGCGACGACTAACTCTTTCTTACTCAATCTTTTTTAAAGAAGACGTTGTAGTAACAAGTAATACAAGGAGGGAGAATATGTTTTTCTGAACAGAAAATACAATCTATTAAGTCGAGCTCAGACTGGTTGTGGTTTACAAAATGTACAGAATTAATTTAATTACAGTAGAAAATCAGGCAAGCGCTGGTTGTTTGTTTTATGCTAATTCGCGCAGAAACGCGAAAGCAGCGGTAACCCCAGATTCCGATTGGAGCAGTGATGAGTGATGATTACAGCACATGTGCATCATGTGTATAGTATCATTTTGTGAGATATACAACTGGCTAGGATTCTGCAATTGCGCTGTGGACAATAAACCAGGTAGGTAATCAATCTTCTGTTTTATACAGATATATTAACTACAGCCACTCTGGACTTTCCATTTCAGAATGGTACCTAATAATATATTTACCTGAACCGTATAGCGTCAGCCTTTTCCTTGAAGGGAACTGTCCATTTGTTTACACATTCCTGTCTAACGGTAGTCTCACAATTTCATCAGGTAAATCTGGTCAACCATTGTTGCAATCATACACGCCTGGCCACGTGCGTTCATGCGTGTCTGCACTGGAGGAATGTTATTTCATCCACTCGCTCATTGTACATCTTGTTTCCTTCACACGTTCACAACAGCTTCCTTATCGTATTCCCAATATAATTAGAATGCAGTACTTTCAGATATCAGTCAGTACTTAAATCATTATAATATATAAATGATAACATTCATGACACATGATAGCAAAATAGCTTTCAATCTAATGTAAAGAAATTAAAACACAAAATTAAGTATTTAACACTTTACACAGTTAACACTTAACTAATCCCTTGATATTAGAGTTAGCTAATTAAGCGAATACTGAGAGTTTGCTTTCCGCTCAGGACTGTTATCCGCAGTTTAAGAATTTGAACAGCTTGACACTCAAGGCACATATAACTGTAGATATTATGTAGCTTGAAGTCTCTCTTCTATAAGCGTGCGTTCTGTTCCAACGGTTATCAGCAAGTAATTTCTAAACTCAGCATTTGTTCGCATGAAGTTAGAACATTTCTTCATTCCCACGCCTAGAGTTAATTATTTTCCGTCTCTCGTTTAGACATGCCCATAGATTTATCGTGGCATCGTCAGCTGATCACTGAACATGGAAATACAATACTCTGGGAACCACTGTGTTTCGACTAAACGAATAAATCGGACTGAAGTCGCTGAAGAAATAACTTTTTAGTGCCTTTGTACAAGAAGATAGCATTTGGATCGTATGACAGGACTATTAGTGAAGACTTGAATAGCAGCTATAGAAAGAACACAGGTGCAAATATTTCGTAGAGAAACAGACACACGTAAAGGAAGAGAAAAGTAAGGAATTTGAAAATAATTTCGACGAAGCCTTTGAACAACTCCGTGACACTCATTATACTTTAACTCGCCAACGAACACATGCCTTCAACAAATTCATTGTCGTGCCCTTCTGTCATATGCCATCCACTCGAAGTGTTGCCATGTCTTCCTTATTCCCTTACACTGATGTCTCCAGTACACTTCTCCGTGTGTTTTTGATCTTCTTTTACTTCTCATCTTTTGTCTGGTTCTTGTCAGGAGTTCCACATTGGTGATCTATCTTTTCATATCATTTCAGTGCTTCTTTTTTTTAACGCAGGCACCCATCCATTAAAAACATTAGATCTAACTTGTATGCTTTACTTCTGTAGATTAATATACAAATATTAAATGAAACTAGTATATATTTCAAAGTAAATTTTATATTTCACTGAAATTTTTACAGAACCAGTGAGTCCTATTGTCAAATTCCCTCCCTCCTGATCTCATGGGTAGTCAGATCGGATGCCTAGTCTTCTCGGACAATTGTAAAAATTAGGAGGTATCGTTGTGATGAGGTCCGAGATTTCACCGCTCGAAATATATATATATAGTGTTTATAAGTGTAAAAACAACATAGGAATAAAATAGCGAAGTTATGGAGAACGTTATCTCCTTCGCCGCAAGTCAGTGCTAAGATGTTATGCCTCGACCTTGGGACACTAACGTAACATATTTTGACACAAAACCAAGCTTAGTTGTTCCGAGACGATAGTAAGACAGAAACGGTGAAATAATAAAAGAAAGCATAAGAGGGAGAGAGAAAATGCTACACTTCGACACGCGTTTGGTTCTGCTTGGTCGTCACGAGCCGAGCAGACGATAGTGCAAGCCGATATCGTAGCTTGTTTCAAAAATACGATAGAAAAACCCCTTTTTCTTTAACGCAGATGCGAATGTATATTACCACAATGATCGGATGCGAGACAGCCAAAAACCGTACTCACACGTATCTCTAGCGTAAAAGTAGGGCTAATGTAGCGTACAGACAGCATTTTGTTGCTTTTGTGACGTATTACTACAAGCGTTGTCTCGTAATGAATGAGAACGGCAGTTTAAAGAAAAAAAAATTACGATTAACTTGGAATATTTTGAAAATACAGTATGGAACGGGGAAGGGAAGGAGCATAGTTAGTGGTACTACGAGTTAGTGTTTACAAATTTGAATTGGCAAGATAGAAAAATATGTTAGTTGAGGAAATGAAGAATAAAAACGATAATATTGAATATAATGAATACAAGAATAAAAATTTAATCACTGTGTGACAGGTAACAACAGGATCACGAATTATTGGTCAGAATTATAAACTGTTAGGAACTAACCGAGATATTGACGAAGACAGATGGACGAACAGACTTGAACCTTTCTCAGTTTGCCCTGTGGTGGGGATAAGGGGGAAGTTAGTCCTAGATTTGAAAATTTTGTTCGAGTTGGAATATAAGGACGCTAAAAGCCAAACGGTACCTGATTGGCTGTAGCCTAATATACTAAGGGAAGAATAAAACTAATGGATAGTAGTATTCGGGGCCTCTTGTGATAGAGATTTTCGACACTAAAGTTGTTTAAAAGCAAGATAAAAGTACTGTCTTGGCTTAGCTGTTCTGCACCAGCAAGAGATCTGGAGTTGACCATATTATCTCAATTCAAACTATTAGTGTTTAATATTTCTCTAATGCGGGTTTCATCCACGACTAGAAGTGAGAACAGGTCAACTGAGATCTGTATAATTCTGCATCTAAAGAAGTGATGCAGTATCAACTGTGTGAATCCTTGTTATTTCAAGATCAGAAGCCTGACTTGTTATTGGAAGCTGGTGGGGTGACTATACTTCATCCTGCACATCAGAAGCCACAAAGTTAAGCCAGTTTCTACAGGCATTTGATATATCAACCCAAAAATTACTCTCACTTCCCAAGTGTTTAATAAATATTCAGATTTTGATAAGCTTAGACGTTCTTCCTAACAGTACCCATTCATAGGAGCTATAGTACAGTGACATTGTCCCAGATTGACACATGTAATTAAATTTGTGAACAATAATATATACAGTTATAAATTGAATCATTTTGATGTAAATATTTTGATTGATCATTTTGAATTTCAATTCCAGTATACACAAAATTGTGATACTGCAACAATAAATTGTAAAAAATTAATTCACATTTAAACTTAACTCTGGGTGTTGTTAAATACTTTTCATAGAGTTCTTAATTGTATTTGTTGTCATATTATTACAACACCCTTACATTACCCTAGACATTATACGTAGCTATCAGACATACTAGTCAAGAATAAGTCTGAATGAGATCATAAGGTGGTAGCAGAAAGGCGCTCTGAAAACTCACCATAATAATTGTTAGATTCAGGGGCCTTCACAGCTGACCTCATTCAGTACAATAGAAATAAATAACAACAACAAGTCATAACATCTAAATCCACCACAATCGTGTGCAAGTTGTTACAAATATCTCGGCAGTTGGAAATCGTAAAGAGTAAGCCATACGGCCGCTGCCATGGCAAATTTAAAAAATTATGAAAACTTACCCACCACAAAAATATTTAAAGAATGTGTGATTCCTGTATTCATACATTGGGATCTTAGCCGGTGCTACGGAGTTCGTGCACTGTGCTGAGATTCTCCTAGTGGGATCTAAGGGAGGAGATCTGAGCACTGATGAAGTTGTCCGTGTGCAATGAAGATGATCCTTAAAATCAAACCAAACCAAAGATGTAACTCTGAGCACGTGAGGCGGGAAGATTTTATTATTATAACTAGCGTTAAAGCCCGTCATAAGACGGGAATTAAATTCAAAAGCACCAATACCTAATGGCAATGTTACTTATTTGTCGTAGATTTGTGATAGGTGATTAAGACTTAGTTTGGTCCCTTCTGAATAGACATAGAAATCAGTGATAGCTCAGTGAGATGATAAAATAGAAAATAGATTTCACGAGTGAGATGGAGGAAATATATTAGATTCTGTCTCTGACACTCGAGAAGCTCCTCTCAGTCAGCCTATCATCTACAACAGAGTTAGATTGTCAGACAAATCTAATATAATATATATTAATATACCTGTCCTCACATACCCACGCACATAAGTGACGACAATAGACGCACAAACACGTGAATCTATGACAATGAAAAATATAGATATTTGGGAACGAACTGACCGCCACACTGATTAAGTTTAATTGTGAAGTTTAATATCAAAATAAACTTCCATCACAACATATAAAATTACATCAAACCTATACAAATAGTCATAAAGTCAATGAATTGCTACAAGAAAGATAGACCCATTGGTATGATCTGTTCCCCCGATGCCCACAGTCCTGTTAGAAGAAAAGTGATAGCCACAAAGAGTCACGGATACATATGATTTAGTCTAAGATTTCCCTTTAAAGGTATGAACAGACTTGGATACTCTGATCTATCCTAAAGAAAAATATTGTTAGCAACAAAACAAACTTGCATAAAGAAATTTAAGACAGCAAAATGGGTGCCAAAATACAACAATAAAGGAATCACTCAGTCCTGCATTCACTCTATTCAGTCAGCCGTGATCACGTGCTTTCGTTCATACTCACAGCTTTGGTAGCAACTTCTGGAAAAACAATTTTTAGGACATGCACATACAGACTCTCCAATGGTAGACTTGGCCAAGAGAACCCCAGTTCCAAAAAGACGGGTTGAATTCAATGCTTCAGGAAACGTTTTCTTGGTTATGCTTATTTTAGTATATCTGGTTCTGTCACATTAAAATTGTCCAGGCACGAACGTTAACAGCGAGCACATTGTCAATAGCTTAGGTTTCTAGTAATTAGGAATGTCAGGTAACTGTCTTCTCTCAGTATAGGACTTTATTTGGTAGCACCACCGTCAGTCAAAACTTCGTCGGAATGTTACTGATAGTGATACCTTGCTTGCCACAAGGACTTAAATGTACTTGAGGTTTTTCTCAGGAAGAAATAAATCTGGCGCGATAGGCCCGTTACTTTATTTAAATCTTAAAGTTTATGGAATGGGTACTCTGTCGTCCTGGATGCCAATGCAATGCCACACAGGTTTTACTTGATACACCCACGTCTTTAAGTATAAAATGTTTATGTTCTTCACAGATACTAATCAGTACTCAACGCTGGTAGAGTTGGGTCACGCCAGTTTTCACTGAATAAAGAAAAACACATATATATATAAAATACTTATACATACTATGTTCTCGGTTATAACTTACATTATAAACTGCAAGCGGAGAGCTTGACTTATCGTTTAAAACTTCCCGTGAAATAAGTTATATCTATAAAATCAATCATCATGAATTAGAAATACGTGTGTATTTCGTCAATACTCAATGATGAATCAGTGCAGTTATCAGTTTGTTTAAATATTCTCGACTGGTTATTAGCAGTTAAATTAAATTCATTATCGCTGCATGAGATAAGCTAGAAATTTTAATTTATTCTGCTTTCCACTGAGACACGTCAGCTAGAGAATATAACAGACTTAATATTACTTTCTTCTGCACATAAATCTAACTAGTAAAATGTATGAGTTTAACATTCTCCCCTTCTCGTCTTAACACTTACGTTAACTTAGACACTCGCCATAACTGCCAAGAGTGCGTCTTCACACCTCTACGACTATGGCCATTTCTGATCGAGGCGTGAGTTTCACCTCACACTTATCGCTGAGAAATCTACCGTTAAGCTTCGTGTCAGAAGAAAATATCAGACTATATGTCTCATTTCAGAGCGCTGCATGAGTGTCATATCACACTTCACGCCGAGAGACTAGCCTGAAGAAACGCTGTGACAGGTTAAAATGTAGACGATATGTCTGCCATCATGTCTGGCGAAAGCGAATATACACAGTATATCGTCTACTGCAGGGGCTGACATCTCACGTAATAGAATGCATTTCAAGCATGAGAAAAGAAACGGTAAAGTGAGAATGGGAAAGTAAATTTTTGTCGCAAACGAACGAATGCGAAAAAAATCAGGAAAAGGATAAAAGAGCGATAATAAAGTAGAGGACACGGGTAGAAAAGAAAAGAATATAGAAAATTTATTGATCATAAATCTCTATGCGACATTATTCAAAAGTTTTTTTTTTTTAAACCACTGTTCATCACCACAGTACACGAACTACATAGCAGCAACGAGGATACCAATGTGTGCATACGGGATTACACATTCTATAAATATTTTTGTGCACACCGTCATTTGCGCACTTTTCTTTATCGAGTGTTACTATTTTCGGGATAGTTCATATAAGGAACACAATACAATTAATGTCTAACTTTCAACCAAAGTTGCATCCCTTAGCGTTAGTGACAGAAAAAGCTATGATTTTATGTATATTGATTATTCATCATCATCCCCTGCGTTCCGTATATAATATTGTAGCTGGTCATCATGCGGGAAGTCTAATCAACCAGTTACATGATCTTGCGGTGATGGTTTCTGTAATTATTTGTTTTTACACGATGATGTTGCCAGCCTCGTGCAGAAATAATATTAATCGCAGTGTACGACGATTGTCCAAGGGAGCTTTCGTTATTTTCCTTCTTTGTCTCATCAGGGACCCCCCCCCCCCCCCGGAACTACCTCAAAATTATCTTTGCCCGAGGGAGGTACTCCGTTAAGACTTAACTCTCATAGGGGTAGACGGTTACTGTAAGTTTGGGAAACGCTTGCTTCATGGTTAGACCATTGACTATCGGGAAACAGATCGATGGACTTCTGGAAAAAAAAAACAGATGATGCTAGGAAAGACTGGACTGACTTCTGGAAAGATAGATGATACTGGAAAAGACTAGATTGACTTCTGGAAATATAGATGACACTAGGAACGACTAGATACTTATGGAAATATAGATGACTCTAGGAAAGACTAGATTGACTTCTGGAAATATAGATGACACTAGGAAAGACTAGATTGACTTCTGGAAATATAGATGACACTAGGAAAGACTAGATACTTATGGAAATATAGATGACACTAGGAAAGACTAGATACTTATGGAAATATAGATGACACTAGGAAAGACTAGATACTTATGGAAATATAGATGACACTAAGAAAGACTAGATACTTATTCTTCTTCTTATTCCGTCCTTAGCCACCGACCGTCAAAGCAGTCAGTGGCCATTACGCCTAGTGGCGTCTTAGGGCAACAGCAGATAGGTTTTCTTTGCCATTATTTCCCATCACGCCTAATGGCGTCTTTAGGGCAACGGCAAATCAACCCATTTGCTGTTGTTTCCGTAATCGAAGTGACTGGCAAACGGGTGATCAAATGGAGAGACAGAACTCTAGAAAAGACTCGATTGGCTGCTGGAGAGATAAAATAAAAGGTGAGGGTAGCCTATTGCAGATACTGCCGAAGGAGCGTGAAGTGTTAGATACTTCACCATACTAGGCCCAGCATCGAGAAGTGGGGTGACTAGTTCCCTTCATCACTGCCTTTTCCTTACCTAACTCAAACAGCAGACTCAGGTACCCATATACAGCTAGGTAGACTGGAGCCTGTCGGTACTGTGATTCGAACCGGGCACCTTTGCTGCCAGAGACCAGCGCTCTAACCACTCTGTCAATCACGACAAGTCTTCCCGTTACGTTCTTTTCACGTCTTCCTCATCATTTTCGCTGCAGTCTCCAGTTTTCTTGTCCATGGATCGACCTCTGCCTCTCTTTACTTGGGGGTTCCAGAACAAGGACTGCCTTGTAATGTTATCAACATGTTTCCTCAATGTGTGTCCTATCCAACGCCAGCGTCTTCTTCTCAACTCTTGTTCTACTGGCACTTGTCTGGTTCTTGTCATCAGTTCCACATTTGTGACTTTGTCATACCATTTCAGTCCTTCTGTTCTATGTAAGCACCCATTTATGAATGTCTGTAGCTTTTTGGTTGTTGTTTGTTCTCCATGTTTCAGAGCCATACAATAGGACTGACTTGACATTTGAGTTGAAAATTCTTATTTTTACAAGCTTTTCTTTAACTTGCAACGTTTGTCACTTTCCAATCGTGCAATCGATTTTTCGATCACTTCCAGATGAGCAATAGCTCTGAAACTTGGAATAGTTGTGGATTCCCGAAAACAATACAATAATCAATCGTAAAAATAATGAAATGAATAACATTAAAATTAATATCTTCTACTTCTTTGTTCATTCTGAAAAGGACGTTGGTTGCGTTGTATCCGTTTACAGCCTAGCTGCGATATTTGCGCCTTTCGGCCGACATATCCGATTTCAGCACGGCATTTTTTGGACCGGGTTAGCCTTCCCTCTTTGATCCCTACTCACACAGCCAGACTGCAGTGATGCAGCCTGTTTCCAGGACCACCACTTGGAGGTGGAGTAGCGTCTTGGTCAGCTCTGGTTCGCTGACCTTGACGCAAGCAGTCTAGCTATGGGTCGCTAACTGCATTCCTCACTGTTGACGCGTCTTAGGTCCTAAAATTAATATTAATTTTGTTTGTTTTTGTATTGTTTTATCAGTGAAATGGGCGATAACTGCAAATAATCTCGGTGTATTCTTTACAACAAGATTGTCTTTCTTGAGAGAAATAATGAAACTTCTTCTCCCTCCCACCTCCACATACACACACACTATCGAATGCACGTGCACAGACATACATGCAACTGACAACTACATTTTAAAAAATGTAATTTACAACTCTTATCTAAATGTAACCAAAAAAAAAAAAAAAATTTTACTTTCCGTGTAATATACTGAGTAATGAAATCTGCCTCCTGTGCTCTGGACTCGTTTATCGCAAACTTATAATGTCATCGATTACATTTGACTTAAATGTAGAAAGAACAAAAAATAACACTAAAAAGAAGAAAATAACAAAATATAAAAAAATATTTTAAACACAGCACTAAAACCCACAAATAATTTTTCACGGAGTTTATACCTTGCAGTAAAAAAATGTAACATCAAATTGACAAAAAGCCTGTGGCGCTGATTCTACATGAAATTAACTTCTGCTTTATACTTCATTAGACACTTATGGATAAAATATATAATAAGCGCTTAAGCGCCCCACGCTTTTTGTCAATTTGATGTTACATTTTGTTACTGCAAAGCTATAACTCCGTGAAAAATTATTTGTGGCTTTTTAGTGCATTAAAAGCCTGTGTTTAAAATATTTTTTATTGTGTTGGACTTGATGTCTCTTGATATCCATATATGTCAAAATGCAATGAAAGCTCCTCTTGCTTGTTGTATTCTTATTTTGAAATCATTGTCTGTCCCTCCAACTTTGGCTATATTACTGCCAACATATGGAAACACATACAGTAGATAACACATCCGGTACACACACAATAGATAACAAATCCGAAACACACACTGTAGATAAGAAATCGGAAACCCACACAATAGGAAACAAATCCGGTACACTTTTGTGACGGTGAGAGAAACTTCTGATGATCAGACCTCGTGCTGTTGTAACGCTATGTAAAAAGTTTTCTTTTTATTCTATTCTGTTATTCTATGTGAAGATGGCAGCTGATGATGTTGTGATGAATTTACCGTGATACAACGTTAAAATATCTCCAATTATAAAGATAACATGTAGGGATAAAATAATGCATAAGATACTAGGATACATGCTCGCCTATGCCAGCGTTTCCTACCGCCATTGAAACTAACTAGTTAGACATGCAGACGAAACGGTACCCTTTTAGACGGGAGGGAAACGGAGATAAAAATCGTTATGACGGTCTGAACACGTGTTTGAATCTAGAAAGGCAAAAAGACGCAATTTGTAGTTTAAAGAAAAAAATCACGCCACTAGTTAACACAATGTAATGAATTGGTAGAAAAAGACCTTAGCTCTTATTAGAAACAGTCGTATCTTAGACGTTTTACCGCACTTGGTTGTTTTGTTCGAATATAGCGGCAAATGCCATACCCAAAGGTTCAAAACAAGATTCAAAAACTAACCTTGAGAAAAGTAGGGTTTTCTTTAATAATAAAGTTATGAAAATAAAACCTAGCTAGTTGGATAGCCCATCTTAAGCTGACAAATAATTTACTTTTAATTATACAGACGGACAGATAACACGGAAGATATTGACGAAAGACCGTATTGTTGCAATCAGACTAGCGAACAGCTTTTTTGTGCATACTTCACTAAAAGTCACATTTTTTCGTCCTTGAGACAGAAAAATGCAAAATCAAACTGCAATGAACTAGCGGGGCAAACTCGGTAGATAGTGGCTATAAATAACTTAGGAAGCAGGTTTGTGCAGTTTTTACATGTAATTAGTGCAAAACAACAAGTGAAATTGGGGAAAAGCCAAAATGTGACCGACGTACATTTGAGAAATTGAGATGTACTTTTGACTTTATTTTCAAAATTTAAATTGAAAGGCTTAGTCTTCTGATCTGATTGGCCAACGCATTTTTATATTAGCAAGATAGAGACGCGCATTTTTGCCATTCGATAGAAGTCTGTCCTGTAACACAGTTCTTAACTGCTAGTGGTGTTTTCCAGGAAATAATACATAAAATTCAATGGGACGCCATACTCTAGCCAGCAGCTCAGCTGAGTTTTGCTAGTATTAAGTTACTGTGTTCGCAATTCTGAATTGTGGTAAGGATAAAAGCATTTATCTTGTTTATTTTAATATTTTGAGTGATTGATACTGCCATATCATGAAAAATGATTACGACAAGTAAGTGCTTGATCTAGGTCCCCAGCCGCAGTTCAGGGTCTAGAGACAAACAAAAAATATATGGAACCTAACTAAGACTATGGAAGGCGGATCTATTATTGAGATCAGTGGGAACATATCACCCATCTTATTGAATGAAAGAGGAAACTATTGAATATATCTCAGATGCAATGCAGTCTTGGGGAACTGGTACTATTTGAAAACAACTGGGTAAGATGTGCTATGTTGGTCAGAGAGATCTGGCCCAGTCTGTGTAATGTTGTTGTGTGATGTTGTGTATAAGAGTGGCGCAGTAGATAGAGCACTGACACATGGCACAAAATTTTGTTTCAGAAGTTTCTGTTTTGGCACTAAAGTGGTGCCAAATGCTTTTGTAAGAGTACACAAGCGGATGTCTGTGCCTCATAACATTGGTGTCTGTGCCGCCTAACATTGGTGTCTGTGCAGCCTAACATTTTACTCCAGCTACGGAGAGGAGTGGGCCACAAGAATCCTATACCAGATCGTCACAGGCGAGATAAGTGAAAACCTGGCCTGCTGGAGATTCACAACTATTCCACCATCAAATAAAGAAATAACTATTGAGAAATATAACATTTACTTCATTCCATAAGTCAATGGACATTGATTTTGGTAGTCACAGATTGGGCGTGATGACGCCACTCCAACGAAACATCCAGTACTAGTTCTCCCAAAGACATTATAGATATTAGTAATATTAACTATTCTTATAATATACCTATGTACACAAATTACATTTGATTATGCCATATATATATATGTTAGTTCAGTGTATTGTAGAGTTTATTATTATTATTAGACTTATTGATGGGACCCAAAGACGCAGCAATAGAGAACGCAGTCAGCGACTCATAGCTTGACTGCTTGCGTCAGGACCAGCGAACCAGAGCTGGTCAAGACCGTGCTCCACCTCCACGTGGTGGTCCTGGAAACAGTCTGCAGTAGTGCAGTCTGGCTGAGCGAGCACGGATCGAAGAGGGAAGGCAAACCCGGTCCCAAAAAATGCCGTGCAGAAGTCGGATGTGTCGACCGAAAGGTGCAGATATCACAGCTTAGGCGTAAACAGACACAACGCAACCACCGTCCTTTTCAGGGCGAACGAGGAAGAAGAAGGAAGAAGAAGAAGACTTATTGATTACATGTGTGTGTCTGTATATTATATTAACTACACATTACATTACAGTACTCTAGACATTTAACGTAGCTAACATTCATAATAGTCTAATAAGTCTGTTTGAGGTCGTAAGTGGTAGCAGAAAGGCCTCCTGTAATTCACATAAACTTTTATCTCAGGAGCCTTCACAGCTGACCTCATACAGTACACTAGGTAACATAACAACCATACAATAACATCAAAAACCACTACAAATATTGGGGTCTTGTCCGGGGATATTAAGTTTATCAAAGATAGTAGGATCTTCTGGTGTGGGAATTAAACTAGTGGGGACAGATCTAGCAAAATTTAGATCGGCTGCTGTGCTGACGGCGAAGGAGATGAACATGGAGGGTCAGGTTTTAATTCAGTATGTAACTTCAGAATGTGACAAGTATATTGAAAGGGAAGATAGGAGGTTAGCTGAAGAGAAGAGGTTACAAATTGAGGCTGATAAAGAACTTAAGAGGTTGCAGATTGAGGCTGACAAAGAGGCTAAAGCATTGGAGGCAGATAGGGAGATTAAGAGGCTCCAATTAGAAGAAAAAAAGGCTGAAAGGGAGGCAGAAGAAAAGAGATTGACTGCCGAAAGGGAGGCAGAAGATAAGAGATTGATTGCCGAAAGGGAAGCAGAAGATTGAAGATTGCAAAGGGAGCACGAATTACGACTAAGTGAGCTGGAATTACAAGGCCATGCTCCTGAAAATGGTGCCAGCCCTTTTGCCTCAGATGCTACGCCTAGTCAGGGAGCCTCAACCTCAGCTATGGGGTTTCATTTAGACCATTTTGTTAAGAAAGACGATGACATCGAGGGCTACCTCAGTAGATTCGAATTATTAGCTACTACGTATGGGTTAGAGAGAGAGAGGTGGAGTCTTAAGTTATCACAAGGGCTTAGAGGTACTTCTTATGAAGTCTTTGCTAAGATGAATAGAAACGACCAAGACAATTATGACATTCTAAAGCAGGCTTTGTTATTGAGATATGAAAAGAATGGTGAATTCTATCGTAAGAAGTTTAGAAATGCCAAGCTGTTGTCTGGGGAGACATACCACCAATTCTCTGCCAGACTGGAAACCTATTTGGAGAAATGGACTGCTCTGGGGAAGACCCAAGATCTTAAAGAGATGATCATGATAGAGCAATTAAGAGAGTCCATGGCTCCAGACTTGAGAAAATTTCTCATGGAACAAGGTGCAGAGAGGTTGGGGGAGGTTTTAAATGTCGCTGAGAGGTATCAGGCAGCCCAGGCAGAGGTAAGTGGCACTAAAAAGAAGCACATAGAAAATTTTAAAGCTCCACAGCAATTTAGTAAATTTGATACCAGAGAACAAGGTAATAGAGGCAGGACAAACTTTGATAGGCCACGAAATGATTATCGTGACAGAAACTCACAGTTCAATGACAAAAAATATAATGAAAGAAAACCGTTTAACCAAGGAAAGAGATGGTGCAAATGGTGTACGAAAGACAACCATAACACCTAATTTTGTAAAAGGAAACCTTCAAACATTGCTGCAATGAAATCGGGGAATCAAAGATTAAAGGTTAATCCTAATGGACAGCAGGAACCTTATCACCCCCCAGTTTGTGAGGATGTTATTTGTAATGGGGTCACCACAAGGTGCCTATATGATACAGGTTTGGATTATGATTCAGTTGTGAAGTCTAGCCTAGTGGACCCAAGTCAGTATACCACAGAAACAGTGGAAATACAAGGGGCGACTAAGGACATACCACTCATGACACTTCCCATCGCAAGGATAACGGTGAAAACTCGCTATGTGGAAGGAGAAATCAGAGCAGCAGTGATAGATGATCCAATCTACCCTCTGATATTGGGGTGTAGGTACGTCTTCTTGGGGAATCCAGAGAGACCTGTGATCATGGCGACAGTGCAGACCAGGTCACAGAAAAAGGAGGAAGAAGGTGAACCTATAAATGCTTATCCAGAGGAGATGAGGAAGGCGCAGGCTGAGGATAGGACACTCAAGCCATGTTTCAAAAAATTGCCCAAATGCCACACACCTCCAAGCAAGGGAGAGTACTTTATGAAGAACAAATTGATCTACAGGAAGGCCGGAACTGGAACAAATGGTCACAACCAGCTGGTTCTTCCCACTTCATATAGGGATAAAGTGATGGAACTCGGACATGCGATTCCCTTCAGTGGTCACATGGGGATCAGCGCCACAGGACAGCGTATAGCTTGTCATTACTTCTGGCCAAGGATAACGGAGGATATAAAAAGATATGTCAAATCCTGTCCAGAATGTCAAAGGGTAGCTCCAAAGCATTGGACTGCTCCTGCAACTCTAGGGGAAATGCCCATAGTGGGAACACCTTTTGAGAGGGTTGCAGTGGATATTGTGGGACCTCTCACTCGGACCAAGAGGAGGAACAGTTACATCCTTACTCTGGTGGACACATGTTCTATGTGGGGAGAGGCGGTAGCCCTGCCATCAATTGATTCAAAACATGTAGCAGAGGCACTACTTACAATATTCACAAGATTAGGATTCCCGCATCAAATCTTGACTGATAATGGCTCACAGTTCAAGGGGAAACTAACGGAAGAAGTTTTTAAGCTATTTCAAGCCAGACACTTTCATTGTAGTCCTTACCATCCACAAGGGAACGGCCAGGTAGAGAGGTTCAATGGGACTCTCATTTCTATCCTGAGGAAGCTGGCACATGAAAAACCGGATATGTGGGATCAATTTCTGCCCGCCGCGTTGTTTGCGTATCGGGAGGTACCACATAGTTCAACCGGGATGGCTCCCGCAACTCTGCTATTTGGGAGGCCAATAAAAGGTCCATTAGAAGCCTTATTAAGGACCTGGACAGATGAGAAAGCAGAAGAGACTGTTACCTCATCATATCAATATGTGAACGAACTGACCACTCGTCTGAAAGCTGGATGGAAACTGGCAAATGATAATTTGAGACAAGCCAGGAAGAAACATGCAGCGTATTTTAATAGGAAGGCAAAGGACAGAGAACTAGCTGTGGGAGAGAAGGTACTTCTTCTACTACCCGGCAGCCAGAATAAATTACAAATTGGATGGCAAGGTCCATATACGGTTCTAGAGAAGGTGTCTAGAACAAACTATAAAATTGACAAAAAGGGGAAGGAGAAGGTATATCATGTAAACCTTTTAAAGAAGTATCTGGACAGACCACTCCAGGAAAGCACCCCCTTACTGACCTTGGCTATCGCCACTAAAATGAAAAAGGAACCACTCACCTCCCATGAATACCCATTACATCCCTGTGAGACAGCTGCACAAGTAAAAGTCAGTAAGCACCTGACTAAAAATCAGAGGGAGAGAGTTCAACAGGTTCTGGAGGAACATACAGATGTATTAACAGATAAACCAGGACATACAAATTTGCTACAGTATGACATGAAGCTGGTAGACTCAAACCCAATCTGTATGAGAGCCTATTCTGTTCCGTTCGCGAAGGAGAAGGCATTGAAAGAAGAAATAGATTATTTGTTGAAATAGGGGATTATTTCACACAGTGAATCTTCTTTTAGCTCCAGTGTAGTTTTGTTGAGGAAACCGTCTGGGGAACATAGACTGTGCATTGATTACAGGAAACTGAATGCTGTCACAGAAGGACAAGTGGATCCATTACCAGACATAAAACAGTTATTTGCCAGATTGAACAAGGCAAAATACTTTTCGAAGGTGGATCTTAGTAAAGGCTATTACCAGATTCCAGTGAAGCCTGAAGTTAGACCTTATTTAGCTTTTAGCACCTCGGAAGGACATTATGAATTCAACATGCTACCATTCGGATTGAAAAATGCTCGGAGTGTATTTTCAAGGATGATGCGCAAATTGTTGGATCCCCTTAATAATCCATGTATCACGAATTTCATGGATGATATTCTCGTCGCCACAGAGACATTTGAAGAACACATTGACTCTCTGAAAATGTTATTTGATAGGCTTAGGGAAGCGAACTTAACTGCTAGACCAACAAAATGTTGTATTGGATGCAAAGAGTTGGAATTCTTGGGACACACTGTATATCAGGGTAACATGACCCCTGACCCCAAGAACTTGGAAAAACTGCAGAGAGCACCTAGACCACAAACAAAAAAAGACGTGCAATCATTCGTGTCGTTATGTGGGTTTTACCAAAAATATATCAAAAATTTTAACTCTATATGTGCTCCTCTGACTGATCTGACTCGCAAAGGAAATCCAGATAAAATTGTTTGGACTGCGCAATGTGAATTAGCATTCCAAGAGTAAAAGGAAAAACTCACTAGCAAGCCTATTCTCAAATTTCCTGATTTGACACAGGACTTTGTGGTGAGAACAGATGCAAGTAATGTAGGCCTTGGGGCGGCTCTGTTGCAAAGGTCATCTTCACCCAATGGGGAACTGAACCCAGTCGCTTATGCAAGCCGCAAGTTGAATAAAGCGGAGCAAGGATATTCCACAAGCGAAAAAGAATGTTTATCGTTAATCTGGGCAATAAAAAAGTTCCAAATCTATCTGTATGGTAGGACTTTTGTGGTCCAGACGGATCATCAGCCCCTAGTGTTCTTATCTCAGGCCAAGCATGAAAATGCAAGATTGTTAAGATGGTCTTTATTGTTGCAACCTTATCAGTTTAGTATTGAGTATATCCCGGGGTCATTGAATGTCGGTGCAGATTTCCTCAGTAGGCACCCCTGTGATCAAAATTAGAGTAGTTGGCAGGCGTGAGATTAATTTTATCTATGTGTATCACTGGTTTTGGAACTTGCATTAGTGCATGTTCTCAAGTGGGGAGATGTGTGATGAATTTACCGTGATACAACGTTAAAATTTCTCCAATTATAAAGATAACATGTAGGGATAAAATAATGCGTAAGATACTAGGATACATGCTCGCCTATGCCAGCGTTTCCTACCGCCATTGAAACTAACTAGTTAGACATGCAGACGAAACGGTACCCTTTTAGACGGGAGGGAAACGGAGATAAAAATCGTTATGACGGTCTGAACACGTGTTTGAATCTAGAAAGGCAAAAAGACGCAATTTGTAGTTTAAAGAAAAAAATCACGCCACTAGTTAACACAATGTAATGAATTGGTAGAAAAAGACCTTAGCTCTTGTTAGAAACAGTCGTATCTTAGACGTTTTACCGCACTTGGTTGTTTTGTTCGAATATAGCGGCAAATGCCATACCCAAAGGTTCAAAACAAGATTCAAAAACTAACCTTGAGAAAAGTAGGGTTTTCTTTAATAATAAAGTTATGAAAATAAAACCTAGCTAGTTGGATAGCCCATCTTAAGATGACAAATAATATACTTTTAATTATACAGACGTACAGATAACACGGAAGATATTGACGAAAGACCGTATTGTTCCAATCAGACTAGCGAACAGCTTTTTTGTGCATACTTCACTAAAAGTCACATTTTTGCGTCCTTGAGACAGAAAAATGCAAAATCAAACTGCAATGAACTAGCGGGGCAAACTCGGTAGATAGTGGCTATAAATAACTTAGGAAGCAGGTTTGTGCAGTTTTTACATGTAATTAGTGCAAAACAACAAGTGAAATTGGGGGAAAGCCAAAATGTGACCGACGTACATTTGAGAAATTGAGATGTACTTTTGACTTTATTTTCAAAATTTAAATTGAAAGGCTGTCTTCTGATCTGATTGGCCAACGCATTTTTATATTAGCAAGATAGAGACGCGCATTTTTGCCATTCGATAGAAGTCTGTCCTGTAACACAGTTCTTAACTGCTAGTGGTGTTTTCCAGGAAATAATACATAAAATTCAGTGGGACGCCATACTCTAGCCAGCAGCTCAGCTGAGTTTTGCTAGTATTAAGTTACTGTGTTCGCAATTCTGAATTGTGGTAAGGATAAAAGCATTTATCTTGTTTATTTTAATATTTTGAGTGATTGATACTGCCATATCATGAAAAATGATTACGACAAGTAAGTGCTTGATCTAGGTCCCCAGCCGCAGTCCAGGGCCTAGAGACAAACAAATAATATATGGAACCTAACTAAGACTATGGAAGGCGGATCT
Source organism: Oreohelix idahoensis (assembly GCA_024509875.1). Classification (NCBI taxonomy): domain Eukaryota; kingdom Metazoa; phylum Mollusca; class Gastropoda; order Stylommatophora; family Oreohelicidae; genus Oreohelix; species Oreohelix idahoensis. The sequence continues at coordinate 36,207 of JAMPIV010006690.1, forward strand.
ATTATTGAGATCAGTGGGAACATATCACCCATCTTATTGAATGAAAGAGGAAACTATTGAATATATCTCAGATGCAATGCAGTCTTGGGGAACTGGTACTATTTGAAAACAACTGGGTAAGATGTGCTATGTTGGTCAGAGAGATCTGACCCAGTCTGTGTAATGTTGTTGTGTGGTGTTGTGTATAAGAGTGGCGCAGTAGATAGAGCACTGACACATGGCACAAAATTTTGTTTCAGAAGTTTCTGTTTTGGCACTAAAGTGGTGCCAAATGCTTTTGTAAGAGTACACAAGCGGATGTCTGTGCCTCATAACATTGGTGTCTGTGCCGCCTAACATTGGTGTCTGTGCAGCCTAACATTTTACTCCAGCTACGGAGAGGAGTGGGCCACAAGAATCCTATACCAGATCGTCACAGGCGAGATAAGTGAAAACCTGGCCTGCTGGAGATTCACAACTATTCCACCATCAAATAAAGAAATAACTATTGAGAAATATAACATTTACTTCATTCCATAAGTCAATGGACATTGATTTTGGTAGTCACAGATTGGGCGTGATGACACCACTCCAACGAAACATCCAGTGCTAGTTCTCCCAAAGACATTATAGATATTAGTAATATTAACTATTCTTATAATATACCTATGTACACAAATTACATTTGATTATGCCATATATATATATATATATATATATATATATATATATATATATATATATAAATATATATATATATATATAGATATATATATATATATATATATATATATATATATATATATATAATCATTTGATTATGCCATATATATATATATATATATATATATATGCATTTCATTGAAAAATCCATATCATTTCATATGTTCTGACCAAAATAAAACTTGGTTCAGAACTAATAAATTTAAAAAAATTGTTAAAACTTAAACTAAAACAGCCAGTGTTAGTTCAGTGTATTGTAGAGTTTATTATTATTATTAGACTTATTGATTACATGTGTGTGTCTGTATATTATATTAACTACACATTACATTACAGTACTCTAGACATTTAAAGTAGCTAACATTCATAATAGTCTAATAAGTCTGTTTGAGGTCGTAAGTGGTAGCAGAAAGGCCTCCTGTAATTCACATAAACTTTTATCTCAGGAGCCTTCACAGCTGACCTCATACAGTACACTAGGTAACATAACAACCATACAATAACATCAAAAACCACTACAGATGTTGATATCTATTATTCAAGAAATCTGATTTTACAATTTAAATGTCACGTTAGTCCAATTGTGTGGCTACGAAACATGTAGAACAAACCACACTAAAAATCCAAAAAGCTACTGACTTTCATAAATGGGTGCTTGCGTAGAATAGAAGAAGTCAAGTGGTATGATAATGTCACCAATGTGGAACTAATGTCAAGAACCAGAAGTGCCAGTTGAACAAGAGATGAGAAGACGAACCTGGATGCGGATAGGACACAGATTGAGGAAACCAGCTAAAAGCATTTCAAGGCAGCCCTTATTCTGGAATGCCAAGGGTAAGATAGGTGGAGGGAAACTAAAGAACACACAAGAACACACGGAGAAGAGAACTGGGGGGGGGGGGGGGGAATGAGCTAGACATGGACAGACCCTTGAACTGACGGCACGAAACAGGAAGTCGTGACATGAGTTTGTTGAAAGCCTGTGCGCATTAAGGAGCTAACAGGCTATAAAGATTAGATCAGTTATTTACTTACTTACTTAGTCGTTCCCCTTCTACCGTGAGGTGTAGAGGTTTGGAAGAGAGAGCGCCAGACTATCCTATCGGCTGTCTTCCTCCTGGCCTGGTTCCATTCTAGTCCTCGGTTCTTCAAAGATTGTCTAATGTTGTCCTCCCAGCGGACTCTGGGTCGTCCTGGGGGTCTGGATCCTTGGCTCTTTGTTTCCCATGCTTGTCGTGATAGCAGATCTTCTCCCATTCTGCAGACATGGCCAAACCATCTTAGTTGGGACTGTTCTACTTGGGTCTGCAGGGGGTGGGATTTTAGGCCTTGACGTATGGTCTGGTTGCGGACCATGTCTCTTCTTGTTACTTCAACCACCTTCCTCAGATACCTCATTTCTGAGGTTTGGATCTGGCTTTTGTGGGTTGAAGTCATTGACCATGACTCGCATCCATATGTCAAGACTGGGACATAGGTGGAGAGGTATACAGCCATCTTCGTTTTCTTACCAACCTCTCTCTTGCTGAGGAATCCTCGATTTATGGCCTGAAAAAGTCTCCCAGCTGCTGCTTTTCGAGTGGTCAACTCTTCTTTGATGCCCCCCTTTCGGTCTATAATAGCTCCGAGATATTGTTGAAGTCCTGTGCTCATTAAAGAACTAAAAGGTTATAAAGATTAGATCAGTTATTCACGCTTATTATTTCTGAGTTGGGATGTTTTTATTTTTGAAATTTGATCCCATATTGTATGTCACCATTACAATTGTATAACTAAATTATTCACACAAAATTCTTAAAAAGTGTTAGAGTTACCGCCAATTCACAAAATGTGATTATTTCAAGTTAAATGTGATCGAGTTGGAATGTTCTTTCATTAACTGATAAATTATTATGAGCTCGGCCAGCCAGAAACGGTGCGTAAATTGATATTGGATATTCATCCGTAATCATTATTTCAACTACAGAGTGTATCGAGTTCCTCGCTTCCGGTCTATTTCCATATTTTGTTATGGAGAAGTTGTAACCCGGATGTACTCTGTTATAGAGCTTCGCTTTTTAGATCGATTAAACGGGGAGGCTTGTGTTACTTCCGGTCTCTGGTCTGGAGGTCACGTGCCCATCTGGTCTGGTGTCGGTGGTCACAGCTTTATGATGACGAATATGATAACAAGACATGCTACTTGTGGTGCTAATCTTCGTGGACGAGAACAGTGAAGATGAAAGTTGGTTGAAGCTTGTCCTTATAGCAAGCGTACTAGTGCTGTGTGGGCGAGCAGAAAGACAGACAGATGGACGGACAGACAGACAAATATATATAAATGCTGACAGACAAATAGATATATATGCGGACAGACTGACAAAGATAGATAAATCGACGATAAGAAGAAGAAGAATAAGGAAGAAGAAGACGACGACGAAGAAGAAGAGAAAAACGAAGAAGAATAAAGAAAAACAGCAGAAGAAGAAGAACTAGATGAAGAAGAAGAAGAAGAAGAAGGAGACGAAAAAGAAGACAAAAAAGAAGAACAGCAACAACAAGGATATAAAGAAGAAATACAGAAGAAGAAGAAAAAGAAGAAGAAGAAGAAGAAGAAGAAGAAGAAGAAGAAGAAGAAGAAGAAGAAGAAGAAGAAGAAGAAGAAGAAGAAGAAGAAGAAGAAGAAGAAGAAGAAGAAGAAGAAGAAGAAGAAGAAGAAGAAGAAGAAGAAGAAAAAGACGAAGAAGAAAAGAAGAAGAACAACAACAAAACCAAGGAAATAAAGAAGAAGAAGAGGCAGAAGAAGAAGATGGAGAAGAAGAAAAAGAAGAAGAAAAAGAAGAAAACAGAATAATAATAAGAAGAAGATGAAAAAGAAGACAAAAAATGAAAGAAAAAAGAAAGAAGAAAGAAAAAAGAAAGAAAGAAAGAAAGAAAGAAAGAAAGAAAGAAAGAAAGAAAGAAAGAAAGAAAGAAAGAAAGAAAGAAAGAAAGAAAGAAGAAGAAAAATAGATGAAAAATAAGAAGGAAAGAAATAAAGACAGAAAGAAAGAAAGAAGTAGAAATAGAAGAAGAAGAAGAAGAAGAAGAAGAAGAAGAAGAAGAAGAAGAAGAAGAAGAAGAAGAAGAAGAAGAAGAAGAAGAAGAAGAAGAAGAAGACGGAACGAAAAAAAAAAGACAGAAAAAAGACAGAAGAAGAAGATATCGAAGAAGAAAGAATAAGAAGAAGAGGAAGAAGTAGAGGAAGAAGAAAAAAGAAGAAGGCAGAAGAGGAAGAATAAGAAGAATGAACGAACGAATGAACGAACGAACTTTATTTTCAAAGGGTTAAGAATTGGGCTCGCATGCCCGTCTGACATTCTGCCCTTCCTCTCTCTCTCATCATGTATACTGTATCCTTTCATCCTCACATTTACTTTAAGCATTATTTTGGCATTTATCATTATAAAAGTAATATAACATCATACATTTGCAATAATCATCATAATAAAAGTATGTTTTTAAAATAAATTTAAAACAAATAAATAAGAAAAAAAACAAAAAAAAAACAACAAGACTGATAAAAATCTAATTCCTCATACAATAAATTAGACAGTGATTTGAGGCATAATCAGATGCTGTGTTATAAGAACTAGTGAAATATTCCAACAGTCTGCTACTGAATGACTCGGGACTCGGTGTGTTTTCCAGTGCATGCGAAAGGTGAGCAGCTTTGAGTCCCATATCAGATACTGCTGCAATGAGTGAATTTTTAAGCCTTCACAATACTAGGTCCATCATCATGAGGTGGGGTAACCAGTTACTTTCCCCGCTGTCTTTCCTTCCCGAACTCAAGAGCAGAATCAGACTAGGTAGATAGTTAGATATACTAGGTAGATAGTTAGATAGACTAGGTAGATAGTTAGACATATACGAAAGACATTAATTTTCCAAGGGTTGAAAATCGGGCACCCAGTCCCCTCTTGCATTCTTCCTTCCTCTTGCTCATCTTTTATTACTGTTACTCAAACATTCTCCAGCGTACTTAAAGTATTAATTTAAGGGCAATGCAACAGTACAAGGTAGTATAATATCAATAACAGCATACATTAACAGACCATGATCACAAAATTAATAAGTATATTGTAATGAAAAACTAGATCATCAGAGCCTCCATACAGTATATTAGATAAAAATAAAACATAATCAGTTAGGGTGGCATATAATCAGCACTCATAAAGTATTTGAACAGTGTACGATTATATAAGTAGGACGAGTATTCCACTGTAATTCCACGAAGGTGTCTACCTTCGCACAAGATTACTCTTTGCAGAATTGTAGACAGAAGAATAAAGATGCTTCTATCTCGAGGGAGTGTTCACAAGATATTCAGAAAAGAGAAAACAATGCTGCACTGGCTGAGCACGTTAATTCTATGGTCTGCCGACAACTTTTGTGAAGAATTAAGCAATTATTACTTTCAGCTCGTTAAGCCCCTCCTCTGATTTACTCAGTGGATCACGAATACCGTAGGATGTAACTCAATTACTTGAATTACTAGTAAGAAAATGACAGAAGAAAAAGATGAAGAAGTAACTGAAGAAGAAGAATAAGAAGAAGAAGAATAAGAAGAAGAAAAAGAAGAAGAAGAAGACGAAGAAAAAGAAAAGAAAGCAAGAAAACGACAGAAGAAGAAGATAAAGAAGAAGAAGAAAAAGAAGAAAAAGAAAAGAAAGAAAATGACAGAAGAAGAAGAAAAGAAGAAGAAAAGAAAGAAAGAAAATGACAAAAGAAGAAGATGAAGAAGAAGAAAATGATGATGAAGAGGAAGAAGAAAGAAAGAAAGAAAGAAAAAAGAAAAACGAAAGAAAGAAAAGGTAGAAGAGGAAGAAGCAGAAGAAGAAGAAGAAAGAAACAAACAAACAAAGAGAGAAGAAGAAAAAAGGAGAAGAAGACAAAGACGAAGAAGAAGAAAAGAAAGAACGAAAGAAAATGACGGAAGAAGACGACGAAGAAGAAGAAAATGAAGAAGAAGAGGAGGAAGAGGAAGAAGAAGAAAAGTAGAAAGAAAGAAACAAAGAAAGAATTATAAATAAAAGCAGAAGAAGAAGAAGAACCAGAACAAGGAACGAGAAGAACAAAAAGAAGAAGAAGAAAGAAAGACAGAAGAAGAAGAAGGAGGAGAAGAAGAAGAAGAAGAAAAAGGAGAAAGAAGAACAAGAACAAGAAAGAAAGACAGAAGAGGATGTTGAAGATGAATAAGAAGAAGAAGACGAAAAGGAGGAAAAGAAGAAGAAGCAGAAGGAGAACCAGAAGAAGAAGAAGAAGACGAAAAGGAGGAAACAGAAGCAGATGAAGAAGAAGAAGAAGAAAAGGAGGAAAAGACGAAGATGAAAGAAGAAGAAGACTAAATAAAAAAGTAATTGAAAACAAATTAAAAGTTTGTTTTAGTTTAATAAACTTTTATTTTTCATTCAACCAGCGTTACATTGAACGCACGTCACTTCACTTTGGAATACTACAGCGTGGTTGAGTGCCAAGCGAAGAGGAAGCAAGTTCTAAGGCGAGAAAACAAACTTCGCATCACATCATTAACACCGGTTTACCGCAGTCTGCACGGACACAAAACGCAACAGGCCTCATGGGAAAGTTCAGGACGCTCGACTGATCATCCGCAATGGGAACACGAATACCGAAGGATGTAACTCAATTACTTGAACTCAGCACTGGAGACTTCCAGATAATTATGTCCTATATTATCTTGTGTTAGTTCTCCATGGATAAATCTATGGTGTCTACTAGTCGTCTGTTTGTCTTTTTCTTGTGTCCCAAAAGTATAAAGCTACAATAATGTTCATTTACAATTCAACATTAGGTTCTTGGCCACACACATTGTGTATAGAATGGTACTATGATTAATGGGTGTCTTGAAGTAATGACAGTGCTGTAAATAATGTGTAATAATTTAATTAGAAAATCCTCATCAGCTGTGTATGTATGTTGTGGTAAAGTGGGATGTTATAAATATTTATAGGGGACTTATTGTACTGACTGAGATCAGCTGTGAAGGCATCTATATCTAATAAGAGTAGTGTATTATAGATAACCTTACTTACTGCCACATATGTATACCTCAGTCAGAATTATTCTGGAATAGTGTGATGACTACGTTATATGTCTAGGGTATGTGTATGATGAAGTGTAAGTCATAACAACAACAGACAGATAAACAATTTAATTTATTCCACCACACTTGACCTGCTTGATTACTTTAATGAGTTCTGGAGCCACCCCACTGGATGCTATATGGACCAAGGAGTATGCTGTCCACCTCTGGCTTCAGCAAAGCTCTGACCAGGTGCTGCTCAATAACTTTAAGACCACGGTCCCTGAAACAAGAAGGTTGTACCTTCTACGTCAGAACTAATTTATACTCCATTTCTACACTGAGCACAATACATCACAAACATTGAGTTCAGAGCGTTAGGCCAACTGTCAGCTTCATCTGAAATACTTTATACCAGTATTTCCCTCCCTAATGGTTACTACGCCTCTGCAATTCCAGCATTATTTCTTTCTAGTTAATAATCTAGGTGTCAGTGTACTGTTTGGCCATTCCATGCAGTTTTACTTTCCTCCGACACCTTCTGTTCAGGCTGAAGCACTATAGGCTTTACATCATGTTCGCTACTGAACCACACATATATACAGACATAAATTATCAATTTACATTCAATTTTCATTAAAAGATATTGAATATTTCAAGCTTACCAAAATTCATGGAAATAATAATAAACAGTTTCGTTGACTGGCAATGAATATAGCACAACTCCGATCTGCCGATGTCCCAGGCTTTATTTTATAAAAAATATACACTGGTGCTCAACGTACTGTTTCTTAGTAGGTTTATTACAAGATGTGGCAATGAACAGACGCTCTGAATTGTGTATATTCGCAGCTCTACCCAATCACACCACGTCTACACATCTTTTCAAAAAAGTACCCCTTTCTCACGTTTCCCCTGACAACACAAGATAGTATTTATAGTCCGACCAATCGTGTTTAGTCTTTCATTTGTTGCGCTCCAATCACATAGGAGTTAACATGGTAGGTTATTTCCGTAACGTAATGTTTTTTCAAACACGTTATAAAAAAAATTTATGAGCAGAAATGATTTCATGCTGTCAGGCACCCCCACTATTTTATTTTGGCCATAACTTGGTAATTCCTAGACTATTTGCGTAACGTTTTACATATTCTTTGTCAGCAAACCCTAAGGAATCCAAATATCTCAGACTAAGGGAGCTAGGTGGCTGCGTTCAAAATGTGCATTTTCTACCACCTCCTGTTCACTTCAATCCCCATGTGGTGTCTGGGTACTGTCATGTTTTCAAACGTAAACCGGTATAATGTCATAATTCCCAATAAGCGTTTTTCAGGATTTTAAAACCTAACTCTGGTATGGGTAGTGAATTTTATCACTGTCGATTTGAAATAAAGTTAGTGCATGTGGCCTTACACGCGTGATGGCAGCAATTGTGTATCGCGCGACGCGTGTTTCGTGTTGCAGGTGTCCCTGCTTTCTGCCTCTCCCTTCTCTCTATCCTTTAGTCCATCTGTCCTTTAGTTACGCCGTGTATAAAATGGAATGAATGAAATATTAAATTTAGGTCATTGATCAGCTTGCGTATCTCAAGGTTTTTCCAAGAAATACAGTACACGTTTCATTGAAGAAAGCGTGCAGCGACACAGTAGGCTTTTACTATCAACGTGAAAGCGTTACAATTTGCCGACGAAGTCGAAAACAAGGGGGATTTCGAGTACAGGCATTGTGACAGCACTGTTCCTTACCATTCTTCTTTCCTTTTATTAAATTTATTTGTTAGGCTTTGCATTTACGTTTTAATTTATATATGGGGATTAGAATAATTCACGACATATGTATGTGTGTATGTATGTATGTACGTATGTATATTCATTGAGTCATCGCCCTTCAGTTCCTCAGGGAGCATAGGCCTCCAACAAACTTATGGTAAGCCTTCCTGTCCCGTGCCATCATACGCAAGGTCTATCCACGTACCTCCATCCCTCTAGTGACTGTCTCTATCTCTTTTCCCAATGTGTTCCCTGTTCTCCCTCCACTTCTCCCATCCCGATAACCCAGAAGAAGGACCGCCTGGCAAAGCCACCAGCAAGTTTCTTCAACGTATGCCCAATCCATCTCCAGCGCCCTCCCCTCATCTCCCCCTCCATCGGCACCCGCGTGGCTCCCGTCATCAACTCCATACTAGCGATCGCGTCACACCACCTCAATCTTTCTTCTACTCCGCGAAAGCACCTATTCAGCTCTTTGGCCACGATATCCATTGCTCTCCATGTCCCAGAGCCATACAATGGAACTGACTTGACATTTGAATTGAAGATTCTTATTTTTGTGTTGGACTTGATTTTTAAAAAATTTAATTTCCATATATTTCTCAATGCATTGAAAGCTCCCCAAGCCTTTTTTATACTTATTTTGATATAATTATCTGTCCCTTTAACTGTGTATACACAGCCAAGATATATTTATAATTCTAAATTTTGTAGTGGTGTTTCTGCAATCTCTGAAGGACCGAGGACTAGAATGGAACCAGGCCAGGAGGAAGACAGCCGATAGGATAGTATGGCTTTCTCTCTTCCATACCTCTACACCTCACGGTAGAAGAGGAACGACTAAGTAGGTAAGTTTCTTCAAGCGCAGTCTTGCAATAATTTCCTGTATTTTGTCTCATCTTTATTTTCTCCCTGTTTATTATTAGACCCACTCTCTGAGACCTCTCATAAAGTATTTTCATTTTATTTTGCATCTGATTACGGTTATGGGAAAGAAGAGCCAGGTTACCTGCAGAATCTAGATCGTATTTATATATTTATAATGATGCGAAAAATCATCACATATACCTATAGCAAATAGATGTTATCAAATTTCAAAGTTTGTATCACCAAAGACGTAACAACATTTCAGACATATTTGATGAGAAAGCTAGTTGGAAATCAATACAATAGTGACATAAAAATAAAGAAAGAAATAAGCACTAAACTATCTCTCATCGACAACAATAGAAATTCATTTGTGACTCGTCACGACACCTGATTCAACAAAACTAAACCAAGAAAGCAAAACTATTTTTTTAGTAGAAGTAGCAATGTCATAGGATGCCCACACAGATAACTTATTATTATTACTCTTTTTCTCTTCTGATCAGAATTTTTAATTTATAATTTCGGTACTCACGGCGCTACTTGATCCACGGTGGCAGCCATTTTGGAAGGCTAAAAATACCCATGGTGTGATTTTTGTCAAAAGGCGTCACTTTATTCGAGACTATAACGAAAACAATCCCCGCACAGTAATCAAACAAACTGAAATGTTGTACATTATCCTGAATGTTCAGCCCTTGTTTACACTGCATGGGACAATTTTTATGGGTTAGCACGTTTGGGTGAGAGCCTGATAGGTGAGTGAATTATAAAAAAAAGCGCCACTTTTAGATAATGTGCTCAGGAAGAGCGATCCCGCACCATTTAGAAACCGCTTGTAGTATCTCATGTATACATTTGGCCATTTCTGTTGTCTGAGCCAGTCCTGTTAATGAGTATGTCATCTGCAAAACGTAATGTTCATCCCGGCCCATGTGGGTTGAATGGTAGCTACTTTTACTGGGGTAATTCTGGACATAATAATAATAATAATTGCGCCTTCAGTCATAACTAACTAGGGGAATGCTCCCCTGATGTGACAACCCTCATCTGCTTATTTTCCTGGTGTTCCTTTCGATGATATTTTTTCTCTTGTGCTTGATGTGAGAACCAATCTTTTTGCATAATCTGAGGTGGCGCCGTAGATAGTATCGTTATTTGGTGCGATCGGCAGCTTCATCCTCCCAGATTGCTGGATTTATGTCCAGTGTCCTCATGTCTCTCTTGCACACATCTTTGAATCTCAGCTGCGGTCGCCCAACTGTTCTTTTGCCATCTGCCAGTTGTCCGCAGAAGATATCTTTCGTTATGCGGCCATCTGCCCATGCGGTGGACATGGCCAAGCCAGCGTAGTCTGCGCTGTCTAAGCAGTGTATACATGCTTTGAAAGCCAGCACGTGACAGCACGTGGACATATGTCACTTTGTCCTTCCACGAAATACCGAGGATGCGGTGTAGACACCATAGATGGAAGGTATTGAGCCTTTGTTCTTATATATATATATATATAAAACAACGTAGGAAAATTGCAAGTCTTGGAAACAACGTAGGGAAATTGCAAGTCTTGGAAACAACGTAGGAAAATTGTAAGTCAAAGTGACGAATTTTTAAAGAACCAAATTTTGTGTCGTATATTAAAGTGTACTCTTGTTTTTGTAATAAGTTACTTTAATAATGTTTGTAGTACTTCTGGGGTTTTCGTGCCAGCAAGTGTTCTACATTCATTTCTATTTTCCAATGTTTGCAGTAACGTTTTTGGGGGTTTTATCTCAGAAGTCTTACTTCTCTCAGTCAAGCGCCAAGTTTTTAATCGTATTAAGTTCTTTACATTCAACACCTATAGGTTAGTATATTTTTTTATTAACTGGTATTCATTGACATTTTGTACTTAATAAATAATTGGCGTTCAGGTTAGACACGAATCACTCCCGTAGCAAGGTTGTGGTGCCCTTCGGATGGCTCTGGGTTCGAGTCCCCGGTATACATATCACTTCTGCTGTTTTTCTGTTGTCCAGTTGTCTAATTCTTTGTTTCTGACCAATGTCTGCAACATTCCTCTTTGTTTACATTATTTTTTTTTTACTGTTCACAGACCTCGGGTTTCCCTTCTTTATTTATTTCAATGATCACTACCATACAATTCTACCATCTTATCTGTTCTGTTGTCATTCTTGTATAATTGACTAGACACAGTATTACTGTCTATGTCTTGTGTTATCTGACCTGTACCTGATGAATAAGACAGCAATAGAAATGATTGCGTCTATAATTAGTAGCTAGGCGGGGTTGTCGCACGGAAGGTCCTGGGTTCGAGTCCTGGGTAAGCCACTCACGTCTGTTGTTTTTCTGTTGTCTAGTGATCTACTTCTTTATTTCTTACGAGTGCCTGAAAACATACCTTTATGTTTGTCTAATATTTATTTACCGTCTATAATTATCCTGATTATCCTGGGTCGTTCCTCGGCGCTAAAATTCCGCAGATACGAGGAGCAATCGTACTAATGACCACTGTCCACGAAGCACTATTTTTGTGGTGCCCAGTTGGCAGAGTGGTTAGTCACGATTCACTCCCGTAGCGAGGCGGTAGTATCGTTCGGATGGTCTATCACGTCTATTCTTTTTCTGTTATCTAATTATCTAATTCTTGATTTCTAACGAGTGCATGCAGCCTAAGCCTCTACGTGTATTATTTATTTTAATTTCGAAGCACCATAACGTTACGCTCCATTCCACCCAGCTATAAATGGATACCTGACTCTGCTCCTGAGTAAGGGCAGAAAAATGCAACGAGGAAGGAAACTGGTCCCCCCCCCCCCCCCCCCCCCCCTCCTCAAGAAGCTAGATCAGTATATGAAAGTCTCCAACACTTCACTCCCCTACGGAAATATCTTCTATGGGACCTTTATTTTAACCGCTATATAAATGTCGACCAGACGGAAGAGGTTTGCGTTCTTATTGTTAATTCAAGACTTCAGCTCCGACTACATACATCTTTATTTAGACTTATGAATATTGTATTTCTCTGACATTTTTGATATAATATCCGTAACAGCATTCCATCTTCCATAATGATATTCAAGCTAAACGACTACTTTATTCCTACGAGACACAATGATACAGATAAGAAAAACAAGACAACTTTGCCAGCGTGTTTCAAAGCAAAAATAAATGTATTCTAGGTTAGAACATAACAAATAGTTACTCCTAAGCGGAAAGTGGTTCGGATCTTCAGTTGCTTGTGTGGGGTTTTTTTTTTCTCTTCGTCTTCACTAATTGAACGATGCGGTTGTATGGATCACTATTATGTATCATGAGTGAGGCGGACAAGTTGGCGAAACTGTCTTTATCTGTCAGTCTCTTTGTTCGTTCGTCCGTCCAATAGTCCGTCCGTCTGTGTATGTCCGTCCGTCTATCCGCCCGTCCGTCCATCCACCTGTCTGTCTCTCTGCCTTCCTGCCTGCTTGTCTGCCCGTCTACCTGTCGTTCTGCCTGCCCGTCTACCTGCCTGCCTGCCTGTCTGTTTGTAATAAATTGATGCCAGAAAAACTAGTAGACGCTCTGTCACAAGCGAACAGAGTCAGCAGCAAAATCTTCAGTCCATCTGCGCCTGTTGAGCCTCCCCATGTAACCTTCCCCCAGTAGCCGGGCAGGACCCACACATCTCTGGGGGACCGGCTACAGAACCTGGTGTCGTGTATTAGGCAGTAGTGCAGGTGTCGCAACGTTCCCACCATCCCTAGCGATCCAGTAGTAATGAAATTATCCAGCACTAGTGTATAATGTTTTCCAGGAGAATGGGTTAGTTGGTTGGCAACCTCTATAACAGTTGGACGTACTCGTATAAGGAAGGACCGTGGAATTCATCAATGGATAGAAATTTTCCCCTATGATGCTCGTTGTACAGTCCTCTTGGGAAATGGGAATATATAGTTGTCGCATAGAGATTTATGATCAATAAATTTTCTATATTCTTTTCCTTTCTACCCGTGTCCTCTACTTTATTATCGCTCTTTTATCCTTGTCCTGTTTTTCGCATTCGTTCGTTTGCGACTAAATATATTTTCTCATTCTGACTTTGCCGTTTCTTTTCTCATACTAGTAAGGCATTTTATTGCGTAATGTGTCAGTCCCTGCACGAGACGAAATAGTGTGGAAATTTGTCTGGTCAGACATAGAGAGCAGACATTTGTCTACATTTTCAGCTGTCACGAGAGTTTTCTTCGGCTAAGTTCTCGGCGTGAGGTGTGAACGGCGCCCTCATGCATAGCTCAGAAATGAGACATGTCGTGTGAGGTGTGAAGACGCGTTTTGGCAGTTATGGCCAGCGTCTAAGTTAAGTGTTAAGAGGGGGGGGGGGGGAGAGACCGGCGCTATTTCGGGTTTTCGTAATAGCGTGGGATCCTTTGTCCGTTTTCATATATCTACACGAGTAGCTTAGACTATTCATTCAGTTCTCCAAATTTTGCAGTAGACAGGTTGCTCGTGCTGAGGAAATAAGCTTGCATAGCGAAGTCTGTTACGTGCAGTCTTTGATATCTTACAATATTATACATTGGTATACTTGTTTATGTTCGCAAATATTTTGTAAACAAAATAGTGCTTAAGGAAAAGTCATTATTGAGTTACTTCCCTTGAAAGTTGTGTCGGCTCCTTCGATCGAACTCCGTGGATAAATCCAGTTTTCTGCGATTTATTCTTTGTTTGGGTAGTAATAGATTGTTCTTGCTTCAGAATATCTATGGCCTGAATTTATGTGTATTGTTTGTCTGAGTAGGACGAGTCTGTCTTATATCTGTATATCTTTACATATCTAAGTCGAACTATATGTTCTGTTGTCTCTAGGGAGGTCAAAGGCTATTCGGCGGATGTGTCGCTAGGGGGTGGTGTGATTTGGCTTCGTCCCGATAGGGACTGTGTTTTCTATGTCGGCTTGTCGCCGGGGAAAAAGTGATCTCAGTATTTGTGGGGAAAGTGATAGTCGTCTAGATCTATCGTGTATGCTTTGCCCCAGTGTTTAGTCGTATTGCCAAGGAATGGCAGAACCATATTTCGGATACCAAGGTAATAATAGACACTCTTATGAACTCTCGTACGAAGCCACCATTTTCGATAGGTACGATTTGAATGTCTAAGAGAATATATATTTGACTCGATGAAAACGACTTCGATTCCTAGCAGCACTATACCCTGTAGAATGCAGTCAATTGTTCATGACCAAATCTACAGAGCAATGAAAGATTTAATGAATGACTAACTTTAGGACAGATTCATTATCTGTATCCAAACGTGAGTGACAGCTCACGAGTGAAGCCATCTTGGAACCAAAACATGTAGTGACTTTCAAGAAGAGAAAAGGGATGCCCGTATTATCGCTTGATTAGTCCAGAGATCACTGCTACACATGAGAACCCATTGCTAGCGGTTCAATATTATTATATGGAAAAATATGTGCTGAACATTATGTTGAAGAATCGTCGCTAGACGAGATTAGGTCTAGAAGCCATCTGAAATATTATTTATAAGCTGACGTGCTCAGTCAGTGAAGTCAGTTGATATATATGTATGGGCGATCGATACTGAGTGCTTGGCTACTGACAGTCCATTATACAATTATTCTACATGAGTGCCCATGTAACATTGCAAGACCATTTATCCACTGTACTATGATGTATTATGCCAACCTGTGATTTGTCACTATCTGTGCTGTCGAGTGTATACGTCCAATTAAACTGTAGAAAGGTACACAGTCGTTGGTGTCGATGACTTCCAGCCATACATGAGTGTGAGAAAAGAACATTTGTCAACACCACGAACCCTTATTATCATTCGCACATTATACACTCAATCCATGTCTACACACCACTGCGTAGGTCAAGTTGACATTCCATACACTACAGTGGAGCAAACAACACCATAGAGATCTTATCAACTGATGATGATGATGATGATGTCTGCTTCCATCCACTTATATTTATCTTTTGGTGGATATCACTAACTGGAATAAAATAACAACTTTATCAACTGGTGGACCAGCTTTCTGGGTTTGACCTCGCAGAAGTTCAGAAGTCAACAGATTACCGATACCAGACCGTTTCCTGTGGCTGATACGACATACTTGCAGTATTGGTTTGCTATTTGTCAACACTTTGTCACGTGACCTGTCAAGTGAATGCAGTATGTAGGTCAGCGTTGTTGACATTTTTTACATTAGACATTACAGAGTTTCACAGAACAGTTGGATCAGTTCTTGTCAATATTAACAGGAAGACAGTATGAGTGAACTAAGAAGTCCTATTTTCATCGATGGATCTTCTTGTTTTCTGTATATGAACTTTAATATTTAAGGCCAGAATGTTTAATTGAATAAAGTGGCAGTTTGTTTATTTTCATAAAAATAACTTTGCCATTACTGTAAAACTGAGCCTATTTTGCAACACATACTATCATACACATAATTTATATATATTTATGTTTACATGTTATTTGTTTGTATAGTATGTTAGTTTCTATGTCAGCGGGTTGTGTTTAAGGTTGGGCGGCGTCCTCACAACAGAATATCCCACGTCATAGAGGGTCCGTTGTGGGCGTTTTCTATAGGTGCAATTTTCTTGATTGAAAATTTGCTGCGACAACTGTTGCTTTTGTGTTAGCTGTGAAGACTGTAATTATTGTTATTTTTGTAATATTTCTTTGTTCTTTAGTTTTGTTTTGATTTGTTTGTAATTTGTTGGTCTAACCTTTTCTATCTTTCAATTCTATTCACAATTTATATTCATATACTGTGACGTCATTTGTGTTGTTATTCTTTGCAGATTCAGTGATTATTTTCATTGATTTCCCTATTTGATTTATTTTGATTTCTGCAAACGTTCTTGTATTGTCAGTCCTATTTGTACTTTATGTATTCTGTTGGTTGACATATGTTTTATATAGGTATATTTCATAAGACACAATTGCCTGTGCACTGCACTTGGATTATGGTATAAACCAGTACCTGATTATTATTACTGTTATACAAGACCTTATTAAGGCTTGTGACCCACAGATATTGGGATAGTATACTGATTAATCAAGTCATTAAGAACTTGTGGTATTATTATTATTTCAGGTGATTAGTATTATTGTTAGACACCATGTCTACATTAGAATACTTCATTATACAAGGGAAAGCCCTTGATAAAACTGGTCAACAATTAGAACAATGGGCAGTTGCTCAATATGACAAAGCATTAGCTGCAGAAGAGAGAAGAGCTATGGCAGAAGAGAGAAGAGCTATGGCAGAAGAGAAAAGATTAGAAAGAGAAGCTGAGGCTGCTGCTGAACAAAAGAAATTGCAGATGCAGGTGGAGGAAAGGAGATTTGAAGCTGAACAAAAAAAAATTAGAAAGAGAAGCTGCTGCGGAACAAAAAAGATTAGACAGTGAAGCTGAACAAAAAAGATTAGACAGGGAAGCTGAACAAAAAAGATTAGACAGTGAAGCTGAACAAAAAAGATTAGACTGGGAAGCTGAACAAAAAAGATTAGACAGAGAGGCTGAAGAAAAAAAAGCAATAAGAGAACATGAATTTGAGTTGGAGAAATTAAGATTGACAAGTATGAGTAATGTTAATCAGGCATCTAGTGGCAATGGTAAACCTTCTACTTACAAGGTTAAGGTTCCACCGTTCAATCAGTCCAGTGACGATATTACATTCTGGCTGGATAGATTTGAACGTTCTTGTCGTACACATAATGTGGATAAATCACAATACGCTAATCAATTATCAGAAAACTTGAAAGGTGAATCTTTGACTAGATTATGCCTTGTAGGAGAAGCAGATAAGGATAATTATGATGTCATTAGGGCGGCTTTGATAAAAAAATATCAGCTAAGTGAGGAAGGCTATCGCCTTTTATTTAAAACGATGGTGCCTGAGACGGGTGTAGAATTCTCAGAATTCACTGCAAAGGCACGTCTCACAGTTGATCGTTGGATTGAGCTTTCCAAAACAGAAAAAACGTATGAAGGACTTATGGATTTGTTGCTCAGAGATAAGATTATGTCATGTGTGAACAAACCTTTCCTTGAATTTATACATGAGCGTAAACCCAAATCTCTAAAAGAAATGGAAGAATATTGTTCCCAATATGTCACTGCACACCCCGACGTGACTTTTGGCAACACTAAGATTAAGGAGAGTATGCCAGTTGCTTCAGCAACACCATACAATCCCAATTATTCACACAGATTTCAGGGACCTCAAAACAGATTTGATAAAAAAGGTAACCATAATAGTTATCAAAACCAAGGTAACCAATCATTTCAGGGTTCTTCTTCAAAGAACTGGAGACGAGCTGATAGCTCTCGACACAGGGGTGGTCATAATTATAGGAATTTCCGTAGAGGAAGTAATTATAGAAACTATCAGGGTTATCCGTCTTGGAGTCAACAAGATCATAATTACAGAGATACTCATTATAATGAATATGATAATGGTACCAAGGGAACTATGACTCAAACCCAAATAGGGGTTACAATAGAGGTAACAATAACTACAGAGGTGATAATAACCGAGGTAGATCTCAAAACAAAAGACATAAACCACATTTTCAGACAAACTCTGTACAACAAGAGTCCCATGAAGCCTATAAACAGAGTAAAGATAATAATGATGCTAGTAATATGGCATGTGCCGCTTTTGATTTTGGGAGAGCATCTCAGTGCCCCCAATGCAAAACGTTATTTGAGCCAACCCCAGTGTCTACTTTAAGCTGTGGCCATCCTCTTCCTGCTCTTCCGGCATCAGTCGCGCATGATGGAAGAGGTTCTCTTGTCTTACATAAGGGTTTAGTGAATAACAATCCAGTCTCTGTACTATTTGATTCTGGATGCACCACAATTGGTGTTAGGCAGTCACTCGTAGATCCTTCCCGTGCAACTGGACAAGTAGTCAAATGTGTAACATTTGGCGGCACATTAGAGAAATACTCTACTGCTATCATTAGGATTGCTACTCCTTTCTTTACAGGAGATGTACACGCATGTCTTCTTCCGAATCCGATCGCTGACCTCATCATCGGTCGCATTCATGGAGTCAAGGAATGCACTCCGCAACAAATTTCCACGTGGGAAAGGCAAAACATGCAGATTGCTAACGCTGTAGTCACTAGAGCTCAGGCTCTTAATATGCCTCAAACTTCATCTACTGAAGATAATGAAGTGCATAACCAAGATAATCCCTTGGTAATTTCTCGTGACTCGTTTATAAAACAGCAAGAAGATGATCCCACTCTGAAGAAATTCTTCATTCTTGCAACTAAAGGTGATCCGAATAAAGACACAAGTCGTAAATCGTGGATTACAAAGAAGAATGGCGTACTTGTACGTATGGTTCAAGACTCCATTACGTCAAGTCATTCTCAAATCCTGGTTCCCAAGAATTTGAGAGTTAAAATTTTGCAGCACGCTCACGACTCTCAGTGTGCTGGACACATGGGTTTTTCCCGTACTAAGTCAAGAGTCCTTGCGGCTTTCTTTTGGCCATTGGTAAACAAGGACATACGGATTTATTGTCGATCTTGTAAAGTATGTCAGGAAGTTAAATCCAAAGGTCCACGGCATGCTGCACCCATTCAGGCGGCGGACATTCCTATTCGGCCGTTCCAAAAAATGGCTATAGACATTATTGGTCCATTTAAGATCAAGTCTGCCAGAGGACATCAGTTTATCTTGACGTGTGTGGATATGTGCACACGTTGGCCAGAGGCTATTCCTCTGAAGAGCATTACTACTGCTGATATTGCAGATGCTCTTTGGCTTATATTTTCTCGTCTGGGGTTCCCCGGAGAAATATTGTCAGACCATGGCACCCAACTAATATCAGATACCATGTCTCAAGTAATGTCTACTCTGCAGATAGATAGATCTTTAAGTAGTATCTACCATCCAATGTCTAATGGTATGGTCGAACGCCTTAATAGAACACTTAAAAACTTACTGGGGAAGATAACTGAGGATCATCCTCAAGACTGGGACAGAGTTTTACCTGCGGCCCTCTTCGCTTACAGAGAGGTACCCAATGAACATACGGGATTTTCCCCCTTTGAACTCGTCTTTGGCGCGCGTCCGCGTGGCCCAATGTCGTTGCTTCACGATCTCATTACATCTGACAATACTGACGATGACACAAAGTCATCCTACGAATATGTCATCGCGTTGAGACAAAAGATTATCGAAGCATGCAAATTAGCAACTTCTTCTTCTGAATTTGCGAAACAGAAGGCAAGGCAATTTGCCAATAAGAAGAGATGCTTACGACAACTTTGTCCTGGTGACAAAGCATTTGTATTACTACCTTGTAGGGAAAACAGATTACTTATTTCTTGGAAAGGTCCGTACGATATAATATCGAAAATTTCCGATGTCGACTATATTGTCGATATTGATGGGAAGCATAAAACCTTCCACATCAATATGCTTACTGAATTCCATGAACGTCCGGATTATTTGCAACCCATTTTCCAAGCAACGGACAATTCTCCAGTACAACATGGTCATTACTCATCACTGTCCGTGATACGGGATGAGGAGACAAGTTTTTCAGATGTAAATCTTCCTCTTCCAATGATCCCACTTCATTCTAGTGAATCATGGAAGAACGTTACTGTCTCTCCTGATTTGTCTCTAGGAGAACAGCGACAAGTTTCAACTATGTTGCAAACATTTCAGGATGTACTCACTGACATCCCTGGACAAACGCATGTCATTGAACATGACATTGTTCTAACTGACCACACTCCTATTAGGGTTAGACCTTATCCTATACCTATACATTTTCAAGCACAGGTCGAGAAAGAGTTGGATGAGATGATAGATTTGAAAATAATCGAACCATCCACCTCTGCATATTCTTCGCCGATGGTTATTGTGCGTAAAAAAGACAATAACATACGTCTTTGCGTTGACTATCGAAAATTGAATCAAGTAACGAAGTTCGATGCCGAACCTATGCCTTTACTGGAAGAGCTACTTACTCGACTCTCCAAATCTCATTTTTTCACTAAACTTGATTTGTCTAAAGGATATTGGCAAGTTCCTTTATCTGAACGCGCCAAACCTCTCACGGCTTTTTCAACACCTAGAGGTTTGTTCCAATGGAATTTTATGCCTTTCGGTCTTATGAACGCACCAGCTACATTCGTACGCATGATGCGCCGAATCCTATCTTATCGGTCAGATGTCATTGCATATCTAGACGACATCTGTCTTTTCAGCGATACTTGGGAAGATCACTATTCAGGGTTAGATGAATTGCTGTCTACTTTGCGTGAGCACAACCTGACAGCGAAACCCTCTAAAGCCTATATTGGTGTTAAAGTCATATTTGGTATATTAATCTTTTATGATAAAAAAAGAAGGGAATTAATCATTAAGACTTGTTGTCAGGTCGGGTTATTGTTATCTCGCCTGAACAGCGCGGTAGTCAGCTGTTGATTTGTTTAAAAGTGCAATCTAGTATTTACTTGTATGTTCTAAGAAGAAAACGTGTAATCACTACTAACATCTCTGCGGCGAGTTACCGCGTGAGATGTATTTTGATTAGGAATGTTTTGAACTGAGCAGTCGCTCGCTAACCCGAGAGATGTGTTGTGAACTGTACTGAGCGATAGGGCTCGTAACAGTGTGTTCCTAGCGAGTGAAGGGGAAAGAGATTTTTTTTAGCGATGTTCTCGATGTGTACCAGAGGATATTCTTGGTACCGGCATTTTTTATGCTTATGGGATATATGTGATTATCCGGCAGATGTATGTGTGTTGTTTATGACTGCAGTGGACGCAGTCCCTTTTGAGTATAATGGGTAGTAATAGCCGTATTAACAGTGTTGTTTATGACTGCAGTGGACGCAGTCCCTTTTGAGTATAATGGATAGTAATGGCCGTATTAACAGTGTTGTTTATGACTGCAGTGGACGCAGTCCCTTTTGAGTATAATGGATAGTAATGGCCGTATTAACAGTGTTGTTTATGACTGCAGTGGACGCAGTCCCTTTTGAGTATAATGGATAGTAATGGCCATATTAACAGTGTTGTTTATGACTGCAGTGGACGCAGTCCCTTTTGAGTATAATGGATAGTAATGGCCGTATTAACAGTGTTGTTTATGACTGCAGTGGACGCAGTCCCTTTTGAGTATAATGGATAGTAATGGCCGTATTAACAGTGTTGTTTATGACTGCAGTGGACGCAGTCCCTTTTGAGTATAATGGATAGTGATGGTCGTATTAACAGTGATGTTTATGACTGCAGTGGACGCAGTCCCTGTTGGAGTATTGATGCTATTCGATGCAATGTAAACTGTCTCTCGTCTGTGTTGTGTCGTGAATAAAGTGTTCGAAACGTCACCAGTTGTTTAACATTCGATGACTTCTACGTGTGTTACGATGTGGTGAGTAACTGTACACACATATCTGAAAACAGTCTACACAGTGACAGAACACCAACAGTACTCATTGACATAAATAATAAAACAGCATATATATCATTGATGGCCGATATAACATTGTGAATATAAAGGAACACTATATAACATTTGGTGGTTTTCAGTCTCAACGGGAATTTACACCTATGAAATTCGCGTTAATAGCCCTGTGTGGGCGTGGCCAATTAAAATTAGACATTTAACATTGATTGCTGATGTTGATCGCATTTATCTACGTACTAGAACTTGGATTATTAATAACCATCTACAACTGCAGAAGGATTTCAAGTTCGCATTTACGGTTGTTCAACACGGGTGCTTCATGTACACGATTTGGCAGTTTCCAGTTCCAGTTGTCCTGTGCGGTGTACGAGCATAGACCATTCTGTATCCAGTACGTGAAGTGAGAGGGATCAAGCTCCAGTGACTTTCTGCGGTGTATTGTTTTCATCAGCGGACTGTGTGATACCTACCGTTTTGTCGGGCAGAAAGTTCTGGATTATTTACAGTTGACAAGATAAGTGGGTTTTTGTTGTGAAAACTGTACCACTTTATGTCTGTCAAAAAGCCTTCCGAAATTGTGCATTATTGTCCTATTAAGTGTTTTATGTTGAACATTTTGTGTTTCATGTAGAATTATGAAGATAACATCCCAGTTTACCCAGGGCTTCATAAGGTTCTGTAGGAGTTAGTTTGTTTCAATTAAGCGATTATTCCGGTAAAAGGATACAAACATTGCCGTAGGTTAGGTCACTAGTTGTCTCTTGGGACAATTATTGTTTAGGTGTGACGTAACGTTTCATTGTTGTTATTGTTGTATTTTTCTTTGTTCCTTAGTTTATTGATTAATTTGTTTGTCGGTGTCTTTCTCTTTTCCCTATCTTTCATTTTTTATACACATTTTCGTTTATACACTGTGCTGTTTCTTGTCTTGTTAATATTTGCAGTTATCATTACATGCTATGTAACATTATTTGCTTTAGTTCCGCTGTACTGTTCAGTTGATTTCTGCAAACGTTTTTTCGTTTGTTTTCTTGTATCTTGTCTTTGTAACTGTTATTCTTTTTGTTTATATCATATGTTGGTTGTTTGTGATTTATTGGAGGACTTTATGCATATGTGATTAAGGCTATGTGATAATATTGACACACTTCATAGTGATATAAATTTATCTCTCATACTGATGTAACAAAAGTTCTATACGCAAGAACTTGTGGTATTATGGTATACAGAGATGGTTAGATATTTTCAATCTTATGAAGAAATATTTAGTTCGTAAGCTGGAAAAGGAATTATCTAAACTTTAAGGGACATAAACTGATAATAATTATAAGTGGTGAATATATATAGTGGAATTGGTGATTGAACCACTATGGATTCTGAGATAGATCCTGAGGATATGGATCCTATATTGCAATATATATTTGATGGAGGTAAATATTGTGAAAGATTGCGAGGCCCACAGCTGGAAGGATTTGTGATGGACCGTTTTTTGGTTGATGTGGCATGGGCCCTAAGGTTTTTTGCTGAGGATACATTTCATTCCGTTCCTCACTTAATGATGGCTAGGCATTTGGCGGATTTGGTGCATTACCTTCGGGTATTTTTGCACAAGAATACTGAGTCTAAACACGATTTTATGACGGAGGTGATACACGATATAATTCACAACGACATTCCTAACAATCACAAACAGGAGTTACAAGATGAGGGGTTAAAAGACATAATTTATAATGATATTCTTCATGACCAGAAAAAACATTTAGAAGAGGAGGAGCGTATGAAAGTCATCAAGCGAAGTGCACTACAGGAAAGGGAAAATTTCTTAGAAAATATTGCTAAAGAGAGCGAATTACAGGAAACAGTATCGAGACTTACAGATGATTTAAAGGAATCAAACACAGAACTTACTAAAGTGAAAGCAGCGTTAGATTCTGCATTGAGCAAAATCAAAGATTTGGAAATTCAAGTGGATTATAAATATGGAGAAGTTAGTAATCTCAAGCAGCAACTTCAGGAAAAGAAAGAGAGGTGTGGAAAATTAGAAGCTGAGACAATTGACCGTGATAGGTCTTATACAGAGACGCTTCTTGATTTATTGAGTAAAGTGAATTCTTGTATGGAAGAAGAGATGTATACTGTATTTCCGAATGAAGTTGAGGAGCTAATGAATAATGAGAATAATGAAGTTGAAACACAGCAACTAAAGGTAGATAAGGGAAATGATGAAGAAGAGACATTAGAAATGTTAATGGCTGAGAAGGAGAAAATGATTAAGGTCGAGAATTTACTGGTGGAGGAAAGTGACAAAAGGTTGACACTTGAGAATTTAAACAACAAATTGGGTGAAGAGATTTCACTTCAAAAGGTGGAGATCAGTGAATTAAGAAACAGGGTGAATAGATTGGTAGATATTATTTTAGACTGCAAAGTGTTGTCTCCTTTCAATGTTGACAGTGGTAGACAGAAAGTTGATTATCAACATGTCTTAAAGGCACCGAGTCAGCAACAGACACTCGGCGCAAACACTAACAGTAAACATAGTAGTCGAAAATCCCTGCGCGGAAAATACAATTTTTCACGCACCAGTGATGCTAATATTACTGATTCTTGGCGACATGCCAACAAAAGAAATTCTACTGGTACAGTCGGTACTGTAGATAACAAGAAAAAACTGTGAGAAATTTCAAGGCAAAAATTATAATACCAACCATAAATCTACTAGTGGAAATTCCCATAAAGTCATAACTAATGACAAAGTTAGTCGTACTTGTGCCCGAAATAATACTAAGTGTGTTGGTAACCACAATGATTCTATTATTCCTATTCCTGATCAAGGTGTTAAGTATATCACCACAGAAAAGATTAGAAACAGTGTTGTTAGGAAAGATAATCCAGATCTCGAACAGTATCAAAGGAGTGTACAAAATTGTAATTCTTCTTTGCCAAGAAATCAAAGAAAGGCTAACAGATATCAAAATTCTGGTTCTAAGGATTTTAAAAATTCTAGTGGAAATAACTACTATAGAGATTATCGATCATATGATAATTTTTCTACAAGACAACAAGAGCCATCGGGCAGATATTTTTATCAAAAGAGAAATAATAATGCTTCCAATTATAATAGAAGATCGCATGCTAATTGTGCCCAACAAAAACCTAAGGTTATTATTAGTAAAGGTAATAATAAGATTGGTAGTCTTTCTAATACTACTACTTGTTTTCGCTACCTTGGGTGTAAAACTTTATTTCAGCCTACAGCGACAACGCCCTTGACTGACTGTCAGCTTCTCCCTGAGCATTCCTTGTTGTTCACAAGCGGGGAAGGAAGGTTTATTGACAGCCATGAGGGGGCCGGAGATTCTCACAACCACGGGTGATGGTAAAAGTGGCATTAACTTTCGTCTTGCCACATTAAATTTTACAAGTAACTACAGTGAAAATTTTCATTTGTATTTTTTCACAGCGACGGCTTTGCGTTAAAGGTCAGCGCTCATGTGTCGCATGAGATGAGAAAAATGGATACTACCTTACGCCTTTGTGATTAATGAGGTGAAGTCAGACAGCTTGTAGAATCCATATTATACGGAGTTGCCCTTTCAAATTAATGGATGATTTCTACACCGAGTTTCTACACCGCGGAAATTGTTTATATTTAATTTTTTGGATAAAATATTACTGTATGAATAATGTATTATTGTATTGTATAGTATGGGGCATTATATGGCGTTGCATCAAATAATGTGTATGTTCATAATTATGCACTATTGCATGCCCATATCTTTTCCGTGTGACTGTGTTTTTGATTACGCGCCAGTGCATTGCATGCTATTTTTACTCTATGGTGATTTCGATAGACATGATGCACGTATTATGATTGGAATCTGGTGTAGCGTATCGGTCTGTAGTAACTTGTCTTTATTGTTTGATGAATTAGTGGACTGTTGGTATTTACACTCCAGTCAATGTCCTTTGACCGATCTATGCCATTTGTGTTTGACCTTAGCGTTACGTTCAGAGGTTTGGAGTCATAGTGAAGATTCATTAAATATTAACGTGCTTTTGCAACAGTGATTGCTAGTACAATTTACTATGCATAATGAGTTTGCCAGCCCTATGCACAAACTCATTAGCTACGAGGGTTCCTAAGTATTTTTGTTCACTGAATTTAGACTTCTTTCTTGTATTTTGGATGTCATGTCTAATTAAGATATTAGCACATACAGAGATTGTGTTAATTAACTGTTATGTTCTGTAATGTAATTTTGGAACATAATTTGTATGTATCAGAGTTGATTATGTAATTTTAGAAACAGATTGTGAAACACTGATTTTTTTTTTTTTTTAGAGCATGATACTTATGAATTTATATAATTTGATCTTCTTACCAGTTAAAAATTCAACATTTTCATTCAACAGTATGGATATTTTTTGAAACCATAACATAATTTTTTATAGAACATTTTCGTATTTCATTGTATCAGGAGATTGTAGATTTCTTTATAGTGTATTGCTATTAAGTTGAGAAACGCACAAGTTTACAGCTAAAGAACATTAATAGCTCAGCTGAACGTAATTATCAGCCTAAAGTAACTTAAAGGCATTAAGTCAAAATACATTATATTATGCTTATATATGTGCAAGTTGTTATGCAGATAACAGGGTATATTTTTTCCATGTGTTTTTCGGTGTCGAATTTGATTTAAACTAGTATTCGCGTATTGTGCGTTTACTTAAGGATCGGTTTTTTTGTTTTTTTGTGTGTTAGAGATTACATGTATTTTTTTTCTTTATTAAACCTGATTGCATTTTTGATCTATTAATGATAGCGGTAAACTACTTATAAAAAAAACAATACTATTTTTATGAAACTTAATTGTTACGAAATATTTTTGTATTGTACTTTTTTTTCCCCTGACATTGAATTTTTTTTTCTGTGCCCAACGCTCGATTGTGCGCTAGGGGAGTAATATTGTTTAGTGGTGACGGTACATGTAAAAGATGATTTCTCTGATATTAGGAGATTTTTTCTTTTTTTTTTCTTTACCTAGCACTTCATTGTGCGTTAGTTGTAATTTATTTATAATGGCGTTATTATTGATCTTATGTTAATGATATCTATGATAATTCATTTTAGTTATAAATAAATTTTATAACTTGGCTAGATTTACTATTATACTTTGTTTAGCTAGCTGTCCTGTTATGATTGTATTTATTTAGTCAATACATTGTTGATTAGATTGTAATTAGGATGCATTACTGCCATCTTTCTCTAAATGCATATCTTTGCTGATCGTTCTTTATTTCATGCCGTTTCTTCTATCGACTTTTCGGTATGGATTCAGATCTTGTGTACGCTTCCTTATTTCATCTGCGTTTCACTTGATGCTAATTGTATACTTTTCCTTCTTTCGACAATTATACTTGTATTTTGTATTGTTAAGTTTATTATATGACTTCATATAATGCAGCTAATGGTAATAGCTGTATTTATTTGATAGGTAAGGAATGGTTGATCTTAATCGCTACCATGCGATGTCATTGATTTTTTTTTTTTTTTTTTCCTATTCCGATGTCATTGCTGGTTTTTCAGTGTTGGTCATTCTTCTTTTTGATTGATCTTTTCTTTTCATTTTCTATTGAATGTTTCCTACTTCGTCTGTACAGTAGGGGTTTAATGTGGTTCGAAATCTATCATATTTCTTAGCTAGTTGATTATTTTGTATACCTCATATGTTACTTTACATGTTATGATGATATTTCTTTTCTCGTTGGACAATATGACTTTACATACGTTGATTTTTGTAACTAGATATTAGATCTTTATCGACCCCCCCTTATTTTGTCGATGTAATTTTCAAAAAATGATAGAATCATTTTTTTTCCCGGGGGGCGGTGTAGATGTTAAAGTCATATTTGGTATATTAATCTTTTATGATAAAAAAAGAAGGGAATTAATCATTAAGACTTGTTGTCAGGTCGGGTTATTGTTATCTCGCCTGAACAGCGCGGTAGTCAGCTGTTGATTTGTTTAAAAGTGCAATCTAGTATTTACTTGTATGTTCTAAGAAGAAAACGTGTAATCACTACTAACATCTCTGCGGCGAGTTACCGCGTGAGATGTATTTTGATTAGGAATGTTTTGAACTGAGCAGTCGCTCGCTAACCCGAGAGATGTGTTGTGAACTGTACTGAGCGATAGGGCTCGTAACAGTGTGTTCCTAGCGAGTGAAGGGGAAAGAGATTTTTTTAGCGATGTTCTCGATGTGTACCAGAGGATATTCTTGGTACCGGCATTTTTTTATGCTTATGGGATATATGTGATTATCCGGCAGATGTATGTGTGTTGTTTATGACTGCAGTGGACGCAGTCCCTTTTGAGTATAATGGGTAGTAATAGCCGTATTAACAGTGTTGTTGTTTATGACTGCAGTGGACGCAGTCCCTTTTGAGTATAATGGATAGTAATGGCCGTATTAACAGTGTTGTTTATGACTGCAGTGGACGCAGTCCCTTTTGAGTATAATGGATAGTAATGGCCGTATTAACAGTGTTGTTTATGACTGCAGTGGACGCAGTCCCTTTTGAGTATAATGGATAGTAATGGCCATATTAACAGTGTTGTTTATGACTGCAGTGGACGCAGTCCCTTTTGAGTATAATGGATAGTAATGGCCGTATTAACAGTGTTGTTTATGACTGCAGTGGACGCAGTCCCTTTTGAGTATAATGGATAGTAATGGCCGTATTAACAGTGTTGTTTATGACTGCAGTGGACGCAGTCCCTTTTGAGTATAATGGATAGTGATGGTCGTATTAACAGTGATGTTTATGACTGCAGTGGACGCAGTCCCTGTTGGAGTATTGATGCTATTCGATGCAATGTAAACTGTCTCTCGTCTGTGTTGTGTCGTGAATAAAGTGTTCGAAACGTCACCAGTTGTTTAACATTCGATGACTTCTACGTGTGTTACGATGTGGTGAGTAACTGTACACACATATCTGAAAACAGTCTACACAGTGACAGAACACCAACAGTACTCATTGACATAAATAATAAAACAGCATATATATCATTGATGGCCGATATAACATTGTGAATATAAAGGAACACTATATAACAATTGGTTTTAGCGAAATTTCTTTCCTAGGCCACCGAGTTGGTCATGGTTTCCTAAAGACAGAGGACCATAATACTAGTAAGATACTTAACATCTCAATCCCTAAGACTAAAAAACAGGTGAGAAGTCTGTTAGGTCTTATTCAATTTTATGGCAGATTCATTCAGAATCTATCCTCTATCATGGCACCTCTCTCAACACTTCTAAAGAAAGGTTCGCCTAATGTGGTCCACTGGTCTCAGGAATGCCAATGCTCTCTGGATAAGATTAAAACATTGTTTTCAACACCACCTATTTTAGTGCTACCCACTAAAGATAAGACATTCGTTCTTCGTAGTGACGCTTCATCCACTGGGATTGGAGCGGCACTAATGCAAGAGTACTCTGGAACTCTGCATCCTGTAATGTATATTTCCAGAAAACTTAATGCGGCAGAAAGGAATTATTCGGTTTTAGACCGTGAGCTATTAGCTATGGTTTGGTCGATCCTCAAACTACAGAGATTCCTTCTAGGCGCACATTTCATAGTAGAAACTGACCAAAAAGCTCTTACTGCTATACAGAGTAAGAATTTGACGAGCTCGAGGTCTACTCGATATGCAATTGCTCTTCAACCTTTTCACTTCTCTGTGCGAGCTATTCGTGGATCAGATAATGTGATGGCAGACATTCTGTCAAGATGCCCACATGATTCCACATAACTATTAGGGCTTAGACTTCTTGATATGTCTAGTTCTATAGTAGTTCCTTTTCTATATCATGATAGATACACATTCGTAATTTAATAATATAATGATTGTATCGCTACATAGCGGTTCATTGATGTTTATTCACCGCTGTGCTTTGATGATTTTTTCTTCATAAATCATAAATTTAAGATATCTAATACGAAATGATGATATGAATTTTTTTTTAGGCATTGTGTAATTGCCAGAATTGTATTATACTTTGATGACACCTTCCTGGAAAAATATACTTGTAGAGAAATAATTTCTCTCAGTTTATGAGACACATTCTCACCAGTCGCTCGATAAGTCGACTTAGCCTCATATTAGGCGTTATAGGTATTCCTGATATTTTCATCTGCGCATTATTCATGCGTTGTGAGCCTATTGTACGTTGCTCCTAGATGTATTTCAAAAAAAAAAAAGTTCCATTTTTTTTTTTTCCCCGGGAGGTGTGGTAAGACTGTTACGTGCAGTCTTTGATATCTTACAATATTATACATTGGTATACTTGTTTATGTTCGCAAATATTTTGTAAACAAAATAGTGCTTAAGGAAAAGTCATTATTGAGTTACTTCCCTTGAAAGTTGTGTCGGCTCCTTCGATCGAACTCCGCGGATAAATCCAGTTTTCTGCGATTTATTCTTTGTTTGGGTAGTAATAGATTGTTCTTGCTTCAGAATATCTATGGCCTGAATTTATGTGTATTGTTTGTCTGAGTAGGACGAGTCTGTCTTATATCTGTATATCTTTACATATCTAAGTCGAACTATATGTTCTGTTGTCTCTAGGGAGGTCAAAGGCTATTCGGCGGATGTGTCGCTAGGGGGTGGTGTGATTTGGCTTCGTCCCGATAGGGACTGTGTTTTCTATGTCGGCTTGTCGCCGGGGAAAAAGTGATCTCAGTATTTGTGGGGAAAGTGATAGTCGTCTAGATCTATCGTGTATGCTTTGCCCCAGTGTTTAGTCGTATTGCCAAGGAATGGCAGAACCATATTTCGGATACCAAGGTAATAATAGACACTCTTATGAACTCTCGTACGAAGCCACCATTTTCGATAGGTACGATTTGAATGTCTAAGAGAATATATATTTGACTCGATGAAAACGACTTCGATTCCTAGCAGCACTATACCCTGTAGAATGCAGTCAATTGTTCATGACCAAATCTACAGAGCAATGAAAGATTTAATGAATGACTAACTTTAGGACAGATTCATTATCTGTATCCAAACGTGAGTGACAGCTCACGAGTGAAGCCATCTTGGAACCAAAACATGTAGTGACTTTCAAGAAGAGAAAAGGGATGCCCGTATTATCGCTTGATTAGTCCAGAGATCACTGCTACACATGAGAACCCATTGCTAGCGGTTCAATATTATTATATGGAAAAAATATGTGCTGAACATTATGTTGAAGAATCGTCGCTAGACGAGATTAGGTCTAGAAGCCATCTGAAATATTATTTATAAGCTGACGTGCTCAGTCAGTGAAGTCAGTTGATATATATGTATGGGCGATACTGAGTGCTTGGCTACTGACAGTCCATTATACAATTATTCTACATGAGTGCCCATGTAACATTGCAAGACCATTTATCCACTGTACTATGATGTATTATGCCAACCTGTGATTTGTCACTATCTGTGCTGTCGAGTGTATACGTCCAATTAAACTGTAGAAAGGTACACAGTCGTTGGTGTCGATGACTTCCAGCCATACATGAGTGTGAGAAAAGAACATTTGTCAACACCACGAACCCTTATTATCATTCGCACATTATACACTCAATCCATGTCTACACACCACTGCGTAGGTCAAGTTGACATTCCATACACTACAGTGGAGCAAACAACACCATAGAGATCTTATCAACTGATGATGATGATGATGATGTCTGCTTCCATCCACTTATATTTATCTTTTGGTGGATATCACTAACTGGAATAAATAGAGGACTTTATCAAAGTCTTAGTTTGTTCTCGACAATCTGCCGAGCTTCTAGACTACCAATAAATATGAGTATAAATTCTAAGTTGTGCGATCGCCTGTAGTTCTGTCTGGAGGTAAATATTATATATATATATATATCTAGTAGTGTTAAGTGATTCAGTGATAACCGCTTATTTCATTTTACTAGTGAGATTCCTGTGCAGAAGTAATTAATTTATAAGTCTGTTATATTCTCTAGTCGACATGTTACAGTGGAAAGCAGAATAAACTATAATTTCTAGCTTAAACTCATGCAGCTATAAATAAATTTAATTAAACTGCTAATAATCAGTCGAGAATATTTTAAACTAACTTATAACTGCACTGATTCATCATTGAGTATTGACGAAATACGTATGTATTTCTAATTCATGATGACTGATTTTATGAATATAACTTATTTCACGGGAATTTAAACGATAAGACAAGCTCTACGCTTGCAGTTTATAATGTAAGTTATAACCGAGGAATAGTATGTATAAGTATTTTATATGTTGTTTTCTCTTTATTCAGTGAAACTGGGGTAGCCCAACTTTGCCAGCGTTTTAGTACATGAGAAATATCTGTGAAGAACTAAAACATTTTTTTTTCTTAAAGACTTGGGTGTATAAAGTTAAACATGTCTGGCATTGCGTTGACATCCAGAACGACAGAGTAACCATTTCATGAACTTTAAGATTAAATGAAGTAACGGGCCTATCGCGCCAGATTTAACTCTTCCTGAGAAAAACTCAAGTACATTTCAGCCCGTGTGGCAAGTAATATATTACAATCAATAACCTTTCCGACATTGTTGACAAATTGTGGTGTGACCAAGAATTTTACCTTTGATCGAAGTTACAAGCCTGACATTTTTCCTAAGTAGTGGAAACCTCGTGATTCTGACACTGTGAGCCCGCTTAAAACTAATTTTTACCTCGTGATTCAAGTGACACTAACCTTAGTCTGAAAAATATTCGCATGAAGAGGATGCTCCCCGGAACCATTGGATGAACCCAAAAATCTGCAAAGCTGGGATCCGCTTTATTAAAAGAAAGACAAATTAAAGTGTGTGGGTGTCCTAAAGTTTGCGCCAGACGGCGAACAACAGCACGATTGTAGGTAAGAATGTATGTCAGGGCCGTGATGAATGAACAGAGAGAAAGCAGGAACGAGTGACCCTTTTATGGTATACCTAATTTCACCCACTTTGTATTTTTGTATGAAAGTTTTGTTGCTAACAATATTTTTCCTTCGGATAGATCAGAGTATGAAAGTCTGTTCATACCTTTAAAGGGAACTCATTAGACTACTTGACTTTTTGGGACTATCACTTTTCTTCTAACAGGACTGTGGGCTATACATCGAGGGAAAAGATCATACCAATGGGTCTATCATTCTTGTAGCAATTCATTGACTTTATGACTATTTGTATATGTTTGATGTAATTTTATGTGTTGTGATGGAATTTTAGTCCGATAATTAAAATTCACTTAAACTTATTCCAGTGTGTTGGTCAGTTCGTTCCCAATTATCTATATTTTCATTTGTCATAGTTTCACGTCTGTGTGTCTATTGTAGTCACTTATGTGTGTGTGTATGTGAGGTATATATAAATTAATATATATTATACTAGACGGTCTGACAAATATTAATCTGTTGTAGATGATAGGCTGACTGAGAGAAATCATCTCGAGGGTCAGAGACCGACTCTAATATATTTCCTCCATCTCACTAGTGAAATCTATTTCTACTTATATCTCACTGAGATATCACCTGTTTCTATTGCTATTCAGAAGGGACCAAACTTAAGTCTTAATTCACCTGTCACAAATCTACGACAATAGTATTACCTCGTATTTTCTGAAACTGCTAAAGAAAAAAACAATGATAATAAGAAAGCATTAGAAAAGCGGTTTTCAAACTGTGCTTCGCAGACAATGAAGGTATATGCAAAATGTAACTACGGGTGCCAATGATTTTCATATAACATGCAATCAATCAATCAATACCCCGTAGCCAAGTCCTCCTCTGACATGCCATCAGCTCAAGATTGTTGCACGTTTTCCACATAATTGTCACTTCTGTCTGCAATTCTCTACTCCATTTCTTTCTTGGTCTACCTTTGCCGCTCTTACCCTGAATGGGGATTGGGGGGGGGGGGGGGGGGGGGGGGGCGGGGGGAGGTTCAGAACAAGGACTGCTATGTAATTCTATCCACAGATTTCCTCAATGTGTGTCCTATCCACCGGCAGCGTCTTCTTCTCAACTCTTGTTCCACTGGCACTTGTCATCAGTTCCACATTACTGACCTTGTCATACCATTTTAATCCTTCTATTCTACGTAAACACCCATTTATGAAAGTCTGTAGCTTTTTTGGTTGTTGTTTTTGCTGTTTTCCATGTTTTCCATGTTTCACAGCCACACAATAGGACTGACTTAACATCCGAGTTGAAGACTCCTACTTTATCGTTGGACCAGATTTCTCTTGATCTCCATACATTTTCTAACCCAATTAAAGGCCATCTTGCCTTCTGCATTCTCATTTTGACACCACTGTCCATCCATCCAACTTTGCCTACACTGTATTACGATATACGCACCATTCAATATACTGCAGTGGCGCTTTCCCAACCTAATCTTACCATCATTTCATGCATTGATTCTCATTAACACTATCTCTGTTCTCTCTTCCCCCCCCCCTTTTTTTTTTGCGCACTTCAGACCCACATGCCGCGACTTCCCACCGAGCACTTACCTCGTCTTACATCCGACAACGGTCATGGAACAGAAGACCCAAGTCATTGGCAAAAACACCCTGACAAAATATATTTTTCTTTGTTGACTTGCCTGTTTGTATCTGTGCATGTATACATACTGCACGCAATAAGAACAATCAGCATTCATACCCATCAACATTGGCTGAGGGAGACTGAGCACCTATGGGTGTGCCCGGAGTGCAATAATGCCAATACTGAAAATTAACCTGTATTTTACTTCAGCATATTATCTTACGCCTCACGTGATTCTCGGGGGGTCTACGAGGGGTCAAAGAAAGAATCGAACTGTTGCCCCTTCAGACATTTTGTAAGAGTCGATTAATATGAGGTGGTACATGTGGCTGGAGCGTCCCATTGACAGAGTGGTCAGAGCGCTGGTCTCTCGCGGCAAAGGGTGCCGCGTTCGAATGACGGTACCTACACGCTCCAGTCAACCAAGCTGTAAAAGGGTACATGCCTCTGCTCTTTGAGTTAGGGAAGTAAAAGGCAGCGAGGAAGGGAACTGGTCACCCCAATTGTCGATGCTGGACCTAGTATGGTGAAGTCTCTAACACTTCATCTTCTACGGCAGTACTGCTATGGGACTAACTTTACATTTTTTTTCCATATGGCTGGCAACCTCATCATATAAAATAAATTGCCACACAACCACTGCTGCAAGAGAATATAAATGCTTTGGTGCATGACCCATGGATGTGAGCAAGCTGCTGTGGTGTCTGCGGGCTGCGTAGAGAGCCAAAAAGGGAAATTATGAAATTAATTTCAGGGTTGGTGTGACCGCTTGACCTTTCACGCTAGCTTTGTGGCTCCTACTTCACGCTAAGCATTTATGCGTGCTATAAGATGATACATGTAAGAATGACAGACCTTAAATGCAAAATAAGACGTTTTTACACAAAACGCAGTATTCATTCAAAGTTCAGTTGCCGTTACTGCTCTGACAGGGCAAACGTAGGTCAGTCTCAGATAATAATGAATGGGTTTTATAAGCGCGAAAGTGGGAAATGAATGTTTGTGTGATCTGGGTTTTTTATTATCCTATTGTTAAGTTGGAAAAGATCACACATGTGAAAATAAAGTCGAAATAACAGAATGTCGTGTGCAAAAAGGTCGAAAAGCTGAGGAGAGGAGTGCAAATGTTAATTATTGTGTCGTGTGAAAAAAAGGACGGGTCGTGTGGAAAAAGGCGGGGAAAAAAGAAGAAATATTATAAATAGAAGAGTTGTGGGCGATAGGCAGCGATTTTAGGATTTATGATTCCAAGGATACCATGATTTTAGACTAGAGGATTTTTACAAATAGCGTTAGGAGAACTTCGTCTTTGAGGATACCAAGACAAGTTTTTTCTTTAGTAGACAAGTGTGTATATTATTCAGTCGGATTATATATGTTTCATTTTGGATAACCAATCATCATTGTGAAATTTACAGTGTTTGTCTAATTACATCACTAAACTCTAATTGAATTTTTCTACATTGCTGTGTGTGGAACTTTACAATAATTTCTTGTGGATATACAATGTTGTGCTGAAACTGTTTTGCTTATCACCAAACTCAAAGGGAAGAACATTCCTGGGTTGAAAAACTGAGTAAAGGTCACGTATTACCACCTCTGGCGGAAGGCCAGTTAGAACTTGAACCACCACAACATATGAAGGATTAACTCTGACTACATAAAATCAATATAACTACTAGTGCCGTATAAACATACACGGCCACATTGGGACTTAGGGATTTAGCAGCACATCGTTGGGATCATGGGATCAGAGCTTTTTTTTGTGTGGACAGGTTGAGAAATACTCTTCTAAAGAGACTAGTGTACGGGATTCAAGATTTATTGGTTAATCAACCGAGCAGCGGAACGCTATGCTGAGTAGCTGCATCAGCTGCCCTTTGTTTGCCAACATTGTTTGTCTCAGCGTCTATATAAATACTAGCAACAACCAGTGGCGTATTCTCTATGTGTGCTGTGCGTGATGCGCACACCTATGCCCGAAGGAAAATAACAATGTAATTTATTATTCTATAAAATATTTCTCTTCTAATGTTCTGCTTTCGGACCGCACGCACAAGGAAAACGGATTTTCCCGCATAGAATTTACGAGTATAATCTAGTTTAAGTTTCCCAGACGCTTTTTATAGTGCAGTTTTTATTGGTTGGTTACAATCGCCCGAAGTTTCTCGGTTAATTCCGTCACAATGCGTGCGGCACCTTTCGGATTCACGTCTGAACACTGGTTTCATTGGATCGGGTTCATGGCCAGATACGTAAATACAATGCGAACATGCGTGCGGTGGTCTTGCAGCTCTCGAGTTGTAAAAATCGGTTGTGTCCGTCCAGTGTTTTTTGTGATTAATTTTTGTTATTTGCCGGGAATGCACATTATTACAGTGACAGTGAGTTTCAAGTTGTATGTTAATTAGTATTTCAGAGATAATTGACATATACCCCTAATAACTATCGTTGCGTAATTGAATATAGTTGGATTTAAATTAAGAGGGGAAGAAGTTAAATAGTAGGCGTACATATTCATTTTAAGTAGCAGCACGCCTAGCTCGCATTACCAGGATACGCCACTGGCAACAACCCGCCAAAATTAGCAGGTTTTTAATTATAGTGTGTCGTTTCTGCTACATGTATTACAGACGGTACTATCACTACTGTGGTCATTTTATTGCAGACGATGGTCTTTAGATAATTGTAGTGAAAATTATATAGATGTATTAAATATGAAGACATGAGTAACCCAACCTAAATGACATGTACAGCTGTGATAATGGTCTAATGGACCGTAAATTGACTAAATAACTAACATTTCTTTTATGACAGCATGTCTCGTAATTGTTCGTGTATCTTTTAAAAACTTGACCTGGTCGACTTACCGCCTCTGAGAGGCCTTGGTCGACTTACTGCCTCTGAGAACAACGTTTGAAGTTTGACGAAACTCCAGTTCATGTACTGTTTATCAATTTACTGTTGGCTTCTTTCCATAATCAAACTGTTCATGAACACCTTCATTTGCGCACTTTTTTTTCTATTTTCGCGAGAGTACATATGGGGGGAAACAATACAATTATTGTCTAACTTTTAACCACAGTTGCACCCCCTTAGCTGTGCTTGAAAGTTAATGCAATCCCTTGAAAATAGAAAAAAAGTGTGCAAATGACGGTGTGCAAAATGTGACTGACAGACCGACCGTCCGACTAAATACTTACGGTGGCAATTATGTATTTTGATAATTCTTGTTCCCCCCCCCCCCCCCTAGTCCGAATAAAGGGTCCCAAATTTCAGGCGAACAATTTGTTCCCAAATTTAAGGAAATAACTGGAACCGAAGACGCAGCAAACGAGATGAATGCAGTCAGCGACTCATAGCTTGACTGCTTGCGTCAGGGTCAGCGATACAGAGCTGTGACAGAATGGGGCGATCCCTCTCGATCTCTGTTTCACTCCGGCAGTAATCGGTACATTTGTGGTACTGATTTTATTTGCGTGCGTTTCAATAGTCGCACTTTTGTTCTTTCTCTTTCCACTGTAGTAGATATTATGTATTTTCCTTCTTACACACCTCCCAAAGATAAGTCGTCATGTTTGTTTGTTATCTATTTTTCCCTGCGTTGCAAGGAGCGGCTGAGATAATTCTCGTGTACAACAGCTTGGCCGCGACAGATTATCAGTAAAATCGTCAAGCGCAGTGCTTAATCGCTGATAAGACACGGGTGCGTGCACCACCAAAGCTTGGAATACGGGGAGACAACTTATGGACAGACACAGATAAGATGTTACTTTCTGATAAAGTAATGAATTGTTACATTTGGAACACGTTGTCGTATGAGTTTATCGACGTGTTCGTGGGTTGGTGCACAGGGCATAGGATGTTTACAGCTCATTTTCAGAAAAGTAATGTTTGAAATAAATTTGACATTAGATGAGTCACGCAAAATTTTCAAATGAGGTTGGCTGATTATTTGAGCTTCATAACAACGAATGCGTAGGAAGGCAGTGAATATTACCTGACGCTTCAGTCAGTCAAAACTACTGTGAAGATCGCTTGCCAAGACACCAGACCTTGCCAGAGTGAAGCCTAAAATTCAGAATTCCATTTCATCAGACCGGACACCTTTTATTTGAGTATTTATCCGGAATTACAAAAACAGCCCAGGAAATTTCTATCATTTTAATAAGTCGCTGTCAGAGGAAACTGAAGGAAACACACAAAGTTAGAGAAGGAACTTATTAAATTAAGGACACCCCAGACGCGTGTAAGAGCCGATTCAAGTATCTTTTATTCATCAGAGCAAAATGTCT
Source organism: Oreohelix idahoensis (assembly GCA_024509875.1). NCBI lineage: Eukaryota > Metazoa > Mollusca > Gastropoda > Stylommatophora > Oreohelicidae > Oreohelix > Oreohelix idahoensis. The sequence goes on from JAMPIV010006690.1 coordinate 74,973, forward strand.
GTGAGTCAGGATTGATGGAAGTTGTGATTTTACATTCTATATTTCATTACTAACATGTTAACTAATATGTATATATTACCATGTGAAGATTAATGTGCGAAAATAGCTAGTGGATGTCAAAGTCATTTGAGATGGGCAACCTCAGCATATAGAATGATGATTTCATGAACCACCACTGCCAAAGGCTGATGACTGCTTTACTGCCAGTTTCTTAAAGAGAACTAAACGCATAAAGAATTCCAGGTTCCATATGGAGCAGGGAGGGAAAGATGAAAGAAATGATGTACATTCTAATTATAATACTTACAGTTTCAAACCAATGTAAATGTCGATGTTCATTTTAAAATTAATGGAAGTTTCAAACCTTTCAAATCAGTGTAAACATAAATGAAAATATATTCAATTTATATTGTGAACACTTTTCAATCAGTGGAGATGTAAATGTAAACATACTCTGTCTGTATTATTAACTTTTCATTTAAGTGTAATGTAAAGCTAAAGCTATTCAATTTAAATGTAAAGAAAATTTTATCCCGAGGGATTAAATTTAACTCTCATCGAGGGTAAATTCTGAGATAAATGCGATGGTGGCATAAGAACGGGGACACATAACTGTGTGTCGGAAAACGCAATACTCAGGAAAGCGTTTCGTTTCTATTCTTTATCATAGTTATTGGTGGTACCAGCAGAAAGTACTATCTATGGAAAAAGAAGGGAACAGCTTTAAGACGAGGCACCAACTTTGTACACTCTCCTTGACATTTCTGGGAAACGAGCTACACCCAACAACCTTGACCAGCGACGAGCGTGAGAAGTGTAAAAAGAACCAACCCATCACCGGGAACAGAAACTACTATTGGCAGCTAAGTGCAAAATATACGGTGCCAAAGTGGACTTTCTTCAAAAGAATTCTATCATCAATCAATGATGAATCCTTTCTTTTAAACTATTCAATTATTTTCAAACTGTTAAAACTTAAGTGATTATTAAATTTTGTTATTTGTAATTTTTTACAAATTTAACTTCGATTTAATCCTTTTAAATGTACTGCATGTCTGTCTCAGTCAACTTACTAAATACGCTCTAAACAGAGCTATACCAGAATAAATAGAATTCCACTGAGTAAATCAGTGTTGGGGGCTTGAGCGAGCTGAAATTAATAAGTGCTTAATTCTTCAAAAAAGTTGTCGGCAGATTCTAGAATTAATGTGCTCAGCCAAAGCAGCATTGTTTTCGCTTATCTGAATATCTTGTGAATACTCCCTGGAGATAGAAGTGTCATTGCCCTTCTATCCACACATCTGCCAGGAGTAATCTTGTACGAAGGTAGACACCTTTGAAGCCCATATTAGATACCCTTGAGTTTTGGCCACTGTTTGACCGCTACTGCAAAGCAGGGGATGCAATACCATCACAAGAGCTGACCCATACCCTACTCCACCTCCAAGTGGTGGTCCTGGAAACAGTCTGCATCACTGCAGTCTGGATGAGTGAGTAGGGATCGAAAATGCCATACTGAAAACGAATATGTCGGGCCGAAAGGGGAAAATATCGCAGTTTCGCTGTAAACAGCGACACAACGTAACCAACGACCTTTTAAGGACGAACGCAGAAGAATGTGACGGGCGATGAAACTCAGCTGACCCTGAAGTTAGATGATATGGTAGAAACCTCGTAGCATCAGTGCCCCCGATTATTGTTGTAACTTTTCGTCAAACGGGAATTCCTCCACCTGGACTCATTAGAAATGCACAACAGAAACGTGGACTCATTAGCATGCAACCTTTCCACGTAGATTGTCAACACGTTTGCTACTTAATATGTAGACTGCTATCTTCCGTGCATTCATAGAATCGCATTGATTTAAGGAGAGGTTAAACCACGCCCACATCTATCCCTAGAGCAATCAAGCGCAGTTATTTTCCTTACCTTGGTCAGTACGCCTGCCTTAAAGGCGTTGCCTAAATCAAACGAAGAAGCGGCATGCAATCAAAGACACTGAGGGATCTAAGAGTGAACCAAGCTAGTCTCTCGCAGGAATTTCACATCTCTGTGTCAACCAGAAAACCGCTCGACATACGGAACGAACGGGCAAGACGAAGCGACCACAGAATTGGATAACCGGACGAGGAGCGGGTGGCTAGAATCTCGATTTTACCTAAAGTTCAAGAAAGGTGTTAGATTCTAACATGTCCCCCAAATCTTTAATTCCATTTCATATATATAGAGACCTTAAAGAATGCCATGTTATCACTCGTGGCCAGACATTTTAAAATTCACTAGCTTATAGTTAAATCCTGCTAGAATTCCCTCTGGATTCTTGGCTATATTGGAGTGTAGTTATACTGTGCTAAACGGTAAAATATATATTAGTTTCTAGTGATCAGTGGTCTAGTTCATTCATTTTATTTCACTGGTTTTTGTGTTGATTTAAATCTATTAAATTAAACCTATCTCAAACGTTTCCAGTTGAAAAGTTAATGAGATATCTATTATAGTATTTCCAAAAATAATAGATGCTTAAAATGCTTAGATTTACTTTTAAAGTCGCTAAGGAATTTTTAACTAACTAATTGAGTTAAGTTCTAGATATATGTGTGTGTTTTAATCATTAAACTCGCGAAGTGTTTTCTTAAATACATAATTAAATACGCGAGTGCATA